>JAVYIG010007942.1:0-95149 GCA_035222895.1 Strongylocentrotus droebachiensis
CCACGGCATTCCAAGAGGTTGTCCAGACAGACCTTGCAGTAGGTGTGAGAACAAGACAGGATCTTGGGATCGGTGAAGGTATTCAGACATACAGGACACTCCAGACTCTGAGCAATAGCATTCTTTAATGCCTCAGCCATGATTCGAATACTACAGGAATACGAGATAAAAGAGAAGAAAAAACATAATGCTCGCGACGAGCCTGTTTGGGGCATTCCATTTCATTTTGGGGTGATCAATTTCCTACTACGTGCATTCAATTTAGTGTGATATTGAGAGGATATCCAGATAAGAGGGAACTTTGATTTATTTACATTGATTACTTGGAATTATTGTTAATCACTGTTAGACAATGAAATCTCCACAGTTTAGTTGATGTACTTTGTTTATCTGACAATGATATTGTTGCCTTTTTATCATGTATTTGATTATCATATCGCTAATTTTGTATATATACACTGTCGCTCATAAAGTTGGAATATTTTTGTTTTACCCCAATTCATGGAATTATTTTAAAAAAATATTTAAAAATAATAGATGTAGATAATAGTATACATTCTCAGATTTTATTGAATAATAATTGGACAATGTGTGTTTGGCGTGACTGCTAAAGCATGTGTATGCTACTATGCTTATCAACTAGGGGACCTACGCCCTTAAGTCATAAATGACAGTAATGAGGGTTAATGCCCCACAAAAGGGCACTAATATCACATCGACACGGTTTTGATCCTGGGGCCTCACAGTTACAAGGCCATTGCTGTGTCACTGAACCATGACTGTAAGCAGCTGGGGCTAGGGTAGGGGGCAGTTTCCATAAATTAAAAAAAACAAAGAAAATGCAATAAATTTTAATAATTTATTGCACTTTACCCCGGTTCCCAACATACACAAATCCTCTGTGTGCCCATGCCTTGAGCCATAATGCATGGCCGTCCAGGATCAAAACCGTGTCGATGTGCTATATTAGTGCCCTTTTGTGGGGGCATTAATCCTCATTACTGTCATTTATGACTTAAGGGCGTAGGTCCCCTAGTTGATAAGCATAGTAGCATACACATGCTTTAGCAGTCACGCAAAACACACATTGTCCAATTATTATTCAATACAATCTGAGAATGTATACTATTATCTATTATTTTTAAATTATTTTTAAAATAATTCCATAAATTGGGGTAAAACAAAAATATTCCAACTTTATGAGCGACAGTGTATATGAATATCCCGTACTACACCTTTCTGTCAATATATATGTATACATATTCTAAATAATTGGAAACATTGATAGAGTTTTAAAACATAAAAACTAATGATTTGGCGGTGATGTCTGCTATAGTGCTGGCGAAATGCATTTCCTCTCAATTTTGTTAATAATTCATTGACTTTGAAATTCATTTCCACATACTTGAATGAAAAGACCTTTTCAATGAAATAGTTCTTTTGTATGATTGTATATATACCAGTTATGTGTTCGTCTTTCCCTCCCTCTCTCTCTCTCTCTCTCTTTCTCTCTCCCATGTCACCCTATCCCTATTCTCTCTCGCTCTCTGTCTCTCTCTCTCTCTCCCACCCTTTCTCTCTCCGTCACTCTCTCTCTCTTTCGCTCGATCTTTCTCTTCCCCCCCCCCCACCCCCCCCCCTCTCTCTCTCTCTTCCTTGTCACCCTCTCCCTATTTTATATTATAGTATTAATGACTGCTTTGAGAGAAATAGTTGTTTTTATACGCTCAAGGGAAGGTTAGAATTGTGCTATTGCCCGAGGCGTGCCGAGGCCAATAGCCCAATTGTAACCTTCCCGAGACACTTATGACACCACCTTGGCCTTTCTCTAGTTTATCTGCACGGTTGTTTTTTTATTAGTGTATCTTTGAGAGAAGACTAGATCTAGATTCTAGTCTAAGCAAGATATTTTTACAATTTTGGGGGGTGGGCCGGCCCTGTGGGGAATATGGAGAAGAACCTGCGCTTCTTTATGACACCTCACTTATTGAGTATCACCTTCAGAATCACGAGCAATATTAGTTTGCAATGCCAATGCATATTGCAATGCAATGCCAGTGCGCAATGCCAATACATAGGAATGTGTGCAATCTGTACGGGAAGGATTTCAGCACTACTAAGTACTAGACCTACTTACTAGAATCTAGGCCTAGACTTTTGAAAACAATTTATGAAGAATTTAACGTACCCTTTTTGGTGCTCTGTCTAGCATGTCCCTGCTGTCAGCAAGTCTTGCATTTGATCATCATCAAGAAGTTGAAATCTTGGGAGAGTTTCTTCAGCCATTTTTGCCTTCGGTTTGAAATTACCGACCAATTCTTCGCACACGTACGGTATCCTCGATCGCTCAAACCAATTTTTAACGTGTGAACCTATGGGTATTTCACCAAGACTGAACTATCTTCCCGGTAACCATGGTAACTGGGATTTTAGAACTATTATTTTAGAACTATTACATGGGTTTGGAATTTTACCGGGAATTTTACAGGATTAGTTAAAGTTTATGAATGCGGCAATTTCGACCAAACA
Organism: Strongylocentrotus droebachiensis; assembly: GCA_035222895.1. Taxonomy (NCBI): domain Eukaryota; kingdom Metazoa; phylum Echinodermata; class Echinoidea; order Camarodonta; family Strongylocentrotidae; genus Strongylocentrotus; species Strongylocentrotus droebachiensis. The sequence goes on from JAVYIG010007942.1 coordinate 2,530, forward strand.
GATGGCTGGATTTCTTAAGTGAGGTATATAATTATATATATATATATAAATTTATCTGTCTCTCGCTCTCTGTCCATCTCCAATCTCTCCCCCTCAACTTTTCTCTTTTATCAGCCCCCAGTTTTTCTTCATATATATACCAAAAAAAATTAACCTTTTTTTTGTAGGCCTAATCAGATATGATAAGCTAAATACCAGTCACCCATGGATCACGCCCTTTTGTATTATTTATTTATTTATATTTATTTATTTCGTTTTATTTCAACAGGGTAGCCCCATCAATAGTTAAAATACTGTTAAACTTGGGGGCCCTGTATGATAAAAATACATATATACATGAAAAAATCATTACATGGTGAATAGTAAACATGATGTACCAGAAAGAATACAAATTCAATTTCAAATGTAAATGTAAACTCAGCAAGTAAAACAATTCCAAAAAAATCAAGTCATCAAGAAAATCATACATAAACAAATTTTGAAAACAAAATCGTAGTGACAGTGTGTCTAAACATAAGTATACATTAATCGTAGTTTGTAGGATAATTGTGAGAAATACAGTAATCTGTAATTGGTAAGTACTAAATATTCAAGCTTGTGATAGAGGTTTCTTATTTGCATGTACTATGTTTACTTATTTACATTTTTCTCAAATAACTTGTGCAAAAGCATTGCTTGGTTTGGGCATTTCGTACCTCACTAGGAAGGTTGTTCCAGATCATTGCACCTTCAAAAGAAAAGACCCTTCTACCATTTTCAGTTTTAACTTTTAGGATGACTAATCCACGAGTATCAGCGATTATATTAACGATGTGTAGTTGCAGACTGAGTAAACTTATCTTGAAGACATGAGGGGGAATTACCGTTTACAATATCGAACATAAGTTTACAATTCTGGAATTGCCAACGTTTGTCAATGTTCATCCACTTGAGTTTTGAGAATATTTCTGAACTTGGGGTAAGTACATTCATTTGGAGAACAATCCTAGCCATCTGTTTATGGTCTGGTCTTAAAGATCTGTTTTGTTTAGTGTTTTTTTTCTGCCTGTTTCTTCATGGTTTACTAAACTGATTTTATCTCATAAATACCCGTCATTCTCATCTTGGTCTTTGCTCAATCGCTCTCCATTTAGAATAAAAGATTCAAGATTCAAATGATTTTATTTTTCATGCAAAACCTAATACAATGAAATTGCAATGTTATTTCCAATTTAGTATAATTATATTACAACAAATATACAAGGTAACAAGACACATAATTATGATAGTAGTGGCACGAAAAAAGAGGAACTAGATAGAAGCAGAGCTTTTTGAAATATTTTGTTCCTCCAGAGGATGCTTTACAATACCTCTTGAAAACAGAGTATACATAGAAATCAATCAGTAAGAAAATATGTAACAATAGAGAAATTATGGATTTGGGGAAGGAGATTTACTAAAAGAAAAAAGGGGGGAAATTTGGAAAAAATTAGAATCAACCCAGAGTATTCTAGACCACTGTATTATATACCACGTAGCAAAGACTTCAGTGACTGATCTAGACCCATTCTAACTATTTGAGTCTAAGAAAAATTATGATTTTATAAACCAGATAAAAAGAATGCCTCAAAAGTGTCTGGAAATCTGCTTATATAATATATATATACAAATTATGTCAATGTTAAACGAAAATATTACACATTTTATTTTGAAAATGACACAGACATTTTAATTCACTCACCTCTTTTTCCGTAACTACGTATCAGTCTAGATGTTATATGAAATCAGTTAACAAGTATAATATATATTTGCTTTTACAATAGATGCACTAATCATGAATTGTATTATATACATGTATGTATTCAGTTTGTCAGTCTATTTTAGGTACTGTAGATTGCCAGCAACCTTTGGCAGACAAGTAGATTAACATCGCCCAATGAACTTCGATCTCATTTTGTCAAGCGTCTGTCGAGCAAATATATGCCCGTGTCAAACTACAATACATGGGGCGGAGGGGCCTGCGCCTCCCCCCTCCCCCTCGAATTTTAAAACTGCAAATAACCTATTCGGGCACGTGCAACCGTAACCTGAGTCTAGCAATTGTGTAATATTCTAACAGCATTGTATCCTTTTTTATATGTTTATCAAACTGATATCATTTCCTAAACTCCCGTTTAATATTCTCATCTTGGTCTTAGCTCAATCGCTCTTCATTTATCACCTCTAAGACATCTAAACCAATACCCAACGATTCCAGTCAAAGGAAAATGATTATTTTATGAACCAGATACAAAAGTGTCTGGGAGTCAGCCTAATATGTATGAAAATGTAAAGCTAAAATATTACAAAATTTCACTGCTTTTCTTTTGGAAATGACACGGATATTTTTATTTCACTCACCTCTTTTTCCGTCACTACGTATCGGCCTAGGTTTTATTTCAAATCAGTACACTTTGCCTTTACATTACAACGGTGCACCGATCATGTATTGTAGTTTCATAATACATGTATGTATTTCATTTGTCAATATCTGTTTGGGGACTGGGAATTTCCATCATAATAATAAAGCGCTTTCCACCGAAATCTCTAAGCAGTATAACAAACAAAAATCAATGAAAAACGATTACATATTAAACACAACAAAAAATTACAAATAAACTTACAAATAACAATATATATGAAATATACATCAATGTGAACATCATGACTTTTGACAGACAAGCAGATTAAGGTCCTAAAAGTGATCGCCCAAAGAAACTCGATATCATTTTGTTAAGGGTCTGTCAAGCGAATATATACCCGTGTCAAACGTGAATAATATTTCTGTTACCGCCCCCCCCCCCCCAATCACACAAGTATTATAAAGTTAAAGTAAAATTACTGTTGCAAAAGGCTCGTGGAAGGGTCCTCCTTCGAGATTACAGTTGAATGTTGGAGATGGCGCTAAAAATGCTTTTTTTCACAATTATGAAGAGGTAATCCCCTATATAACTTTCCATTATCTCTGTCACTTTCTTGTTGTCACACTAGGAATGTCTATACAGTATTCTTATTCTGTTTTTTTTAAGTACCGTAACTCCGTGAATGTACAATTGGATTATCTATCTGGGTTATCATGAAATGTTTATACATGTATGTCTATATCGGCATGCCAGTCAGAGTCTATCCATCTAACTTCATGGAGATCCGATAAACAAAATTATCTACTAAATGTGAATATGTAAATGTTACAAAATAATGTATTCTAGAATAAATCTATCTGCCATATACAAAATGGCGTTTGTCTCTTGCAATGGGTCTATGTAGGTTCTGGTGCATCTCTATTCCATTTATGATAAGGAGGGGGTGTTGATGCCACATTTTCCAACTAGTTCGTTTTCCAACAATTTTCTATATATTCATAGAAAAAAGTACTGAGATTTTAACATTTGCCGAGAATAAAGGCAAGAAGAGAAAAATTATTTGCCTTTTTTTTCCTCAAGATTTAGAAGAAGAAAAATTCCAACAAGGGAAACAAAAGGCAGTGTCATAACTGTCATTTTTCAGATGTGCATGTACACATTCAGGTCCCTCCCTCCTTTTTTTGAGTCCCCTGTATAAGTTGGAAAAAATTGAACACTGACAAATTAATGTTTGTGCTTGAATTTTTTTGATGATGATCATGAAGATTCATGAACTTACAATTTTTGCCTTTGGTTTTGGCGATACAGGGTGTCAGCAATAACTAGAGTTGATATGACAATAGTTAGATACAACGCCACAATCTCATAGGGGTTAGGATTATCTGTTTTAAAGATATTTGTCAAATTTAACCAGAAAAGAAGCTAAAACAAGTAAATATAATATAAGCACACACGCGCACTCACCTACTGATACAAAAGACCCACATTCTTGTTCTCTCTAACACACACACACAATGTCCATAAAATCCCCCGCACACCCACGAAGTCTTCCAATTTCTTCGTCTTATTCAGCTTCTATTTCAACCATTCCTCCTTTCCTTTCTTTCTCGATAAAAGCATATATTCCCTTCAGTCTATCTTTTTAAGTCTACATCATCTAATTTCCTCAAATTCTCCTTAAATTTGTTGTCGTAATTATATTTCTTTATCCCTCTATTTGGTTTTACAAGCTGAACAAGATGAACTTATTTCATAGTTTTTATGATATTCCATAAGTTTGCTAGCCTTAAAACATTTCCAACATGACTGTAATGTTATTAATTAGTCCAGGCCAAAACCACATACAAGTTTAAAGGGCAATCCAACCTTAATAGCAAACTACTGTAAAAGAAAGAAGAAGAATCAGAGAAGCAGACTGAGGAAATGTTAAAAGAAATCTGACCAAAAAATGGGCTTTGACGTAGCGCCGGACAATTTTTGAATTTCTTTGAATACAACACTGAAATTTGTAAAGACATCAATTTGTCAAAATACGAGATCGGGGTCTGTTTTATTTTTATTGGATAGCCCTTTAATGCGACTCTCTTGCATAACAGCTCTTCAAACTGTGCAATATATAACATTGGTGTAAAATTCAGACTTGAATTCGATGAGAAACTCGAAATTTATTTGGTGAGCAAAATTAAAGTATAAACACCACAAACTTTATATTATTTTTAATAAATGTCATCAACGCATATTTGTACTATATAAAATGTATCAATAACTATAGTTTTGTTGCAATTCAATTCAATTGACAAAGAATAACAAACAAACGTGTACATGGAATAACATATTGTACAATGAAAATAATAGAAAACATGTTTATACACCGGTACCAAGATATCAAAGTTGCTTGTAAGGTAGCAGCCATAAAGGAAGTACCCCTTAAAGGTGGCCGACATTTAAAAAAAATATACAATCAAAAGTGAAATGTAATTATATTTGTAACAGATTACAATGAAATAACAAATCGCAACATTCCTACCACGGAAATACATATCACAGTGTATGACATAATATTACAAATCCATGACATAACAAAGGTTCAAATTAGATTAATGTGTTGCAAGAAAAACTATAAGTTGTTATTGTTTTATTTAGTTTGAAATCTTGGTTCATCATTATCTTGGTTCGAAGCCGAGTTGGTAAGTCCTCGGGAATTTTTTTCTTTAATAGACTTCTTCGGTGGCTGTAGATACAATAGCAAACCTTGATGGAAGATCGCAGTTATTACCCCCACACAAACAAACTCATTGCACAGACAAAAAGGAAACATGTGTCAGACCAGCGTTTCGCGAAACCGTCATATAACAAAGCGCAAGTTCGCTGAAATCCAGTTGAGATGGGTGTATTATAAATATCAAGCGTTTTAAAGAGATGTCGGTGAACTCTCAAGGATCAATGACGGTCTCTTGAAACGACGCCCAGACCGACCAGAGACCGAACAAAAAATAGCATTTATACAAAGAATGGAAAAGAAATGGTTGATTTGGAAAGATCTGTGAGGTTGTTTTGGAGTCGGTTCGGCGGTGCACACTGTAAAACAAGAATTTGTTCATTGGTAATTTTTACGTATTTTTTCCATGTAGAATTTACTTGAAAACATTAGTTTTGCCACTTACGCACTAAATTTAAGTCTTGCTAACTCAAACTTTCAATTTAGTAGAACATACGTGGAATATTTAAGTAAAATCAAATACATAAGAACTTTAAGTAATTTCAGCTTGTATTAATTTAGTAATTTTAACTCAAACTCAGAAATTATACGTATTACTCAAACAATTTATGTTGATTATTCTTATCTTTTTAAAGTAAGGACCGATGCAGTGCGTAATAGAAATATTTACATAATTTATGAATATTCATTAAGACCAAATTAAACTCTTTTTTAAATAAAACAATTCTTTTTTGTGGTTGATTGAAAATTTAAGGACTTTAAAACATTTACTAATTCATTTAACATGGCTAAGCAAAGACAAGACAATTTTTAATTGTTACCCAGTTCAAAACAAATAAAAACTTGATATTTCAGGAAATTGTCAACCAATTTTCCTTTTAAGATGCTACGATCAAGTATATATAAAATTTGGAGCCTTTCAATATGTGTCGAATTGAAGCGTGTGTAATAGTTTGTGATGGTGGTAGATATATATATATATACGGTTAAATCTTAAATAGAAGTAGTGAATGATTAGTGGATGTTACTTGTTAGATTAGATGGGTACCAAATCGTGTAATCCTATCATAGCTTTTGTTTTATTATCTAAAATGATTACAATACTTAAATTATTTACGTTAATGTAACTCGATTTAACTGAGTAAAAATTTATTCAGCAAAATAAGTAAATTCTACTTAAGATGCCGTAAGTAATATTTACTTAATAAAAATAAGGCAATTCTTTTCCTCAATTTTATTGAGTTATTTCGACTATTATTTTTTTACAGTGTATGTGACTGCAGGTATCATGGTTTCATATGGGCGTGAAATCACCAATGGACAACATTGAAACATAGGTCTTTCATGCAAGGCTACTCTTTGTAACGGAGGGGAGGAACTGGAATTTATTGTTGAAAAAAGTGACAGTAACCGATGTCCACTGCTTAATAATAACCAAAAGTTAAACTGCAACAATCAGCATTGCTTGCGGCATAATTATATATGTGTATATCTATTTCAAATCCCCAAAATTACTCAGATGCATAAAGTTAATAAGAATCAAATGCATGTACATGTATAACGTCATGAGTGTCATAGCAATGGCACGAGCAGAACGGTAAACAAGGTCAAAGAAATACATACATGTACTATGAAAGTGACAAAGACTAATACAAAGTTATAGATATAAGAACGTTTTGAAATGAATGGCTTTCCCGGTGGATACATATGCACATGAAAATGGCTTTTCTCTTCCCAATTTAACATAAATAAATAATAAAAAGAGAAGTCCACGTGACATCACGTTGATGAAGAAACCTAAGAAACGGGGGAATAAATACAAAATGTAAAAATAAGAAATTAATGCAATCGTTTTAAGCCCCCTATATGTCGGCAACCCTTACTACGATCACCTCTCCATTTATTTTCTATGGGAAATGTCCCAACAATATCTTCTTTTTTTTTTGTACAAGTTTTGATGATAATGTACTCGATTTACACATAGGAGGGCCTATAAGAAAATGTTTACAATTTCATATTTCGGCCATAGGTATGACAATGAAAAAATGGCGCGATGGTATTCAATGAAAACTTAAAAACAAAACGAACAGAAGTAGCTTTAGAATCACGCATTTTCAGATTGTAATAAAACTTATACAAGACAAATATCTTTAATTGTTCTGCTTTCATTAAAGTCAGTGAGATTTCCTTCTAATTTACATATTATATTTTTTTATAAGTTTAGATACGACTGACACTAAAGTCCATCAACAATATATTTAGGACAAAAACTGAAAAAAATGGAAACACAGACAAAACTAATTATTTCTACAAAAAGTTAATGAATGAATCTGGTATTTCAGACAAGTTCCGTGCCATTTCTATGATGGACTTTGCCAAACGGAAAGTAAACATGGAAACAGAAAACAAGATATCACAGTCCATCAAATTAAAACATAAACCCTTAATTTGACATTTGGTTTGACAATACGTTTACAACATAACGATTAATAGGTCGACTGTCAGAACTCTTAAACTCTTTAGTATACAACTCGAAAAATTGTAGAAAGTAGACGTTATTTTGAAAAGGGGGCATTTCCTCCCATGATTCTGCGTAAAAAATAAAATCTAGTATGATTGATCGGACAATGATCTGAAATACGTTGTAGTAAATGAAGAAAAGAAAATCAATTGTATTAAACGGCAATACATATTCAGTCCCTTCCTAGGATTATTATCTTCGACCGGAAAATAGTCCATAATTGAAATGTGTCTACATCAATTATACATTTATAACAGCTACCAAAAGAGTAAGATTCACATGTAAAATTATCATCAACAACAAAATCTTGAAAGATAAACACATCAGAAGTTTATACAAATAAAGGTTACTTTCTATATTTCAGAAAGATTCAATCATTCAAATTGATCTACAGGATCTAGGAATGTCATTTCTAAAACTTTCACCAAAACTAATTTTCACCTAGTTCAGAATATAACTTATTCCACTGAATGTATTACTTCCTTTCTGAAGTCATACAAAAACCAGGCCTGTTAGAACGGCTTTTGAAAAAAGAGGGCGGGGAGGGGTCATTTTTCCAACGGAATATTACGATTTTTCAGCGTGCCTGTTTATACCAGAAAAAAAAATAGGTCCAGTCGCACACATCCGACAACCCCACATCCCACCCCCCCCCCCCCCCCCCTCCTCTAGGGGCCTGTAGACAGTGATAGCATACAGTGCAAGTAAGAAGGAGTCATCCATTATTTTCAGTGGAATATATAAAGTCTGTCAGGGGTACAGAAAGCGATCTCTCCTGATCGGTACTGCCGGAGAGCGTACCACCCTCTCACGGGCTTCTCAATCTTGTAATCACTGACGAGGTTCTGGACATGCTTCAGCTTGTTGGTGTACTCATCAATGCTGACCAAACCTGCAATGAGCTTCACGGTGGCTATCAGGATTGTACTCTCTTGAGACACAGCAGCGTGTACGTAATCACCTAATTTCGTTAGTTTATATTTTTCAACACCTAGTTTGTCAATCAATCGTATTGTATCATGAGATCTGGTGATCAGGTAATCATTATAACTAGTAATCTGCAGAGGCATATACCCATTACATGGTATCTCCCTGATCGCCTTCCCACCAGCTGTTGAGAACACCTGGATCTTTTGAGCTTTCCTGTAGCTAACATGAATCTGATCATCACTGTCTACAGTGAGGTTAGCAAATCCACCTTCACCGTCACTCAGAGTCTCAAACATTACATTCAACTCTGTGTACTCTAATGTGTACAGTGTGATATTGTTTGATCCATCAAGAATAACATACCGATCATCAGAGAGGAACCCTTCTCCACGAATCATAACATCCTTGAAAACTTTCTGCTGGTGCTGACCATCAGCAGAGAAGATCTCCACGCCACCTGTGTAACATCCCACTGCCATCCTACCGTCTGGTGTACTAACCATGGAACTCATGCTATCCTTAGTAGGCAAAGCGATGTTCTTTGCAACTGCATTTGTGATCTTACCAAGACCTAGCTCGACCATGCCAACGTTGCTCTTAAAACTGACTCGTTTCCCTTTCTTGCTCGATTGTCTCGGCTGCTTGTAATCAGGATCTACTTGTTTCAAGGCCTCTTGCAAGTCTTGACATAGAATGTCATGTACAGCCAAAGCATCCATATCTAACGGTATCTCTGTCTTATTGCTTACCATATCAGTTATGGTGGTCAAGTGAGTGATGTGCTCCTGAGCTGAACGCTTCATTTCGTCTAGTTCTTTTTCTACTCCTTCGATCCTACACTTGACTTCACTTATGAGGATTTCTTTCGTCCTTGTCAACTGCCGGACTGATTCTTCAAATGCTTTGCTGATATCTTCTGTGCACTGCTTCTGAACATTGTTCACATGCTCCGTCTGTTCATCAATGAAATCAACGTATTTCTGAAAGCAAGAGCGTTTCTTGTCCGCCTTGGATTTGAGGTCCTCGATCCTCTTCAAATGGCGCCTTTCATAAACAGCTGCCTCGATGATCCGATGTCCTTCGTCTTTATGGTCTACGACAACACACCTGAAGCAGGCAAATCTTCTGCAGTCGGAACAGAAGCATTCCTCATCCTCTTTTGGGTGTTTCCTGCATTTACGGTACCTACGTACTGACACCTTCCCTGGTAGGATATCACTGATGGCTAAGACTTCGTGACTAATGAAGTCTTGCCACTGAGAGTGTTTGTTGTGACAAGTGATACAGAAATACTTGCCACAGTCTTGACAGTAGACAACAGCTTGTGGTTTTTCCTCGGAATTACAATGCGTGCAAAACTGATATTGATTTTTCATGTCCTCAATGAGAGACTTCAAAGCTAGATTTGACGGTAATTTGCTGACATCTTGGTTTGGGACCTGGGTTTCAGCTCTGCAGACAGGGCATCGGAGCATCTGGTCATTACCATGGCATTCCAAGAGGTTGTCCAGACAGGTCTTGCAGTAGGTGTGAGAACAAGACAGGATCTTGGGATCGGTGAAGGTATTCAGACATACAGGACACTCCAGACTCTGAGCAATAACATTTTTTAAAGCCTCAGCCATTATTTGAATTCTACAGGAAGACGATATGAAAGAAAATGAATAAACAACATGATTAATACATTGTAGCTTTGATTTATCTGATCTCATTAAATATGAGTGTTTATCATATTCATCATGCCTTAATTTCCTCTACAGAATATAACGCTTACCCAGTTTGATATTCCGATATATCTTGATAAAAAATAGTATAAGTTATTCATAAATGTAATGTAATAATGAAAAAGGGAATTTAAAAATCATAGTAATGATGATGCCTTTTCTAACCAGATTTACATCAGTACACATACTGATCTCCCCGAGGGCCCTGCAATCATATTACTACTACCGCTTAAAGGTAAAGACCAGTATTGGAAACGCCCCAATTTCAAAAAAATGAAATGGAAGCTCTCACTACCAATCATGTGAAAGAATATGTGTTGACTAAGACATGATGATAAAAAAATTTGCCGGGAAACCGCCTACTAATTCATATATTTGGTAAATTTGTTTCTCTCATGGTCTTGTGAGAGATATAGGGTAGTCCCATATACATCTTTCTGTGTATAGTGCTTGTAACTTTATGAAGAATGGGCCAAATTTCTTATCATTTTGATCCAGAACCTTGCAGATGCTAGATGCTAGATGATCAACCTTTTCTGATCGATTGCACAACGTTTCTTTCACAATGCAATCGCATGACCATTACTGGTCTTTACCTTTAAGCCAATGTACCCATAATCATCCACGGGATTTCTTCCTATATCGGTACACATTCACTATACACCTGGGATTGGTGGAGAGTGACCAAGGTAGAGTACTGTTTTGTCGAAGGACATTAATTCCGGGACTCGAACCACGAACCATCTGATTCACAATCACGCAATCTATCCACTTGAATAGATCACAACACCTCTACATTTATCGCAACAAGTCATGCCAATCTTACAGCAAGTATCATGTATTGGTGATGATGTCATACCATGAGTCACAATTGTATAGCTGCGCCTGCGCTTGGCGAAATAAACTTGATTTGGAATCTTTTACCAAAAAGTATCAAACGTAATCTAATGATCTGTCTCGAGTATTCATCTGTGTACCTTTAGTTAAGATTACATAACACCAAGTATTTCAAATTCATAAAATTTGATCGAAAAAAATATGATCCGTGATCTGCCTTCAGATTTGATGCAGATAAACATACCTTTAAAGGAGTTTAGGCTTTGGACAACTCTAAAACTTGGTTGGAAAACATTTCGTATATGTTCTTAAAGCTGATGAAGTATCAGAAGCAGTAAGATAAGATAAGATAAGATAAGATATTTATTCGTCTTTCTTTCAAATGACATACATGTATAGAGCATAACAGTTGTATATGCATTTTATGCACACTGGATATGCTATATTTGTTTAATTAATCATGTTTGTAGAGAGGAAATTGGGTAAATTGCTCTTCTTTGGCAGAATCAATGACAAGCTGATACACATGTATGTAAGCTAAGTTAAAATCGCATAGTAACCTGAAATATTTAACAGTCGCATTCATAATCTACTCAACATGTCAGAATAATAATTCATGACAAATTTGTAATTTAAATCATAGTAACATACCGAAATCATTATTTCCCCCCAGGACAAGCAAACACCGAGAAGTTTTCTAACGCAACAAACGTTACTACTGGGTTCACGATCAACGACATTAAAGATAAAGGTTAGTTATGGTAATGCGATTGCATTGTGAAAAAAAGGTGTGGAATGGATCAGAAACAGTAGCATGTAGCATGTAAGTATTGGTGTGCACTGCAAGGTTCTGGAGTCATCAAAATCATAATAAATTTGGCCTAGTCTTGGTAAAGAACCAAGCACTGTACACAGAAAGCTATATATGGGACAACACAAATGGTGTCGGGCTAGTACTACCTTGATTTCCTTGTCTTTCTATGCTCATTACTCAGCCAGTATACATTTTCTTCCAAAGTTGTTTGGCACATGTCATTTATTTGTAATCTTGAACATTCAGTGTAAGTTTCGTTTGATTATGCACTGTTAGAACAAGTATTACAATTTTTAATCAAGTTGGTTAAAATTTTAATCAACCACGGATTACCAGGTGAATCACACAATCGTTGGTTAAACTTTAACCAACAGCCTGTTGATTAAAATTTAACCTGTGGTTGATTAAAAATTTTAATCAATTATTGGTTAAAAAAATTTGCTCAATGTTGGTTAAAATGGTTTTGATTAAACTTTAACCATTTGTTGATTAAAATTTTAATCTTTTGTTGGTTATTTATGCTTTGTTCGGGGCTGATTCACATGTTGTTGGTTAAACTTACATGGGCCGTTGGTTAAAATTGTAACCATTGTAGGTTAATTATTTTTTGATTCACACGATGTTGGTTAAACTTTAGTGGGTTGTTGGTTACAGTTATAACCACTGTTGGTTAAACTTACGGGGGTTTGGAGGTCTTATCCTCGTGATTGCAGGTAAGAAATGGTTTAATATGATTATCATCAATGCTAAGATTGGAAGGAAGAAGTGAAATAAGGTTCTTGCTCAAATTAAAAACGCTTTGTGTCCCGGCCCGCACTGTAGGTTGTAGCTCAGCCAGTAAGTGTAACGGATGACCTACCCAAATTGCATGCATGAAGACGTTTCACTTTATGATGACATCTTATTTTATATTTAATTGTTTTAAACAATTAGATACAATTAGATTTAAAAAATAAGATTATTATTCATGCATGCAATTTGGGTAGGTGATCCGTAATAGGCCTACACTTCTCCTTCTTTAATTAGGTCTGCCTCCTTCACGGTTGAAGATTCTTGCAGACTGATGAGTGTGTGTGCGCGCTTACGTTAGCCAGGTGCACGGTGCAATCAAAATGTTACTTATTGGCCCGGCTTATTGGTTGAGCTACGTACAGCCTAGGGGACACAAATCGTTTTTGATTTGAGCAAGAACCTTATTTCACTTCTTCCTTACAATCTTAGAATTGATGATGATAATATTAAAATAATTTCTTACCTGAAAACACGGAGATAAGACCGTCCAAACCCCCATTTCTCAGGTCCTCGCGACAACCTCCATTAATTGTTAATTTTGTCGCACGCGTAAACTGCATAGTACTTTGCATGTACTTAATTTATTTGTATGTCGAGCGATCGCTAGTTACGCGCTTCGATATCGTTCCGTTGGGTCACGTGACCAGTATTTTAATCAACATTGATTAAACTTTAACCGGAAGGGGGCTTTCATTACTGTCGGAATTTTGTTTTTAATCCATGCTGGGTTACAATGTTTGCCAACGACTTAGACTTAACCAACATAGGTTAAAAGGAATAATTTTGATCAACACTGTTTTTAACCAACGCAAGATTAAAAGTAAATTTTAATCAACACTACATTGTTAACCAACGTTGAGCGTTTTTTAATCAACAATTTTTTAACCCGCAGTTTTTTAATATATAGTCTTGTTTTAACAGTGTGTGAGATTAATTTTCTTTTTTTACCAGAACTGGAGTTTATCTTTAAAGAGAAAGTTGAGTTCTGGGGAGAGGTAACAAATCATTTGTGAGCGTTTTCATTGTTATTTGCAAGTGTGGAAGAATATCAGAGAAAAAAATTTCCCTGCCAATTGAAGCATGGCTCCTCAAATATGACATGTGTCAGCTTAACAATGGGGGCCTCATTTATATGCCACATATTTGTGTAGTCCCGTATAGTACAGGCTTTCTGTGTACAGTGCTTGTTACCTTTACCAGGATTGGGCCAAATTTCTTATCATTTTAATGTCTCCAAAACCTTGCAGTACACACTAATACAAATATTATCATGATCAACTTTTTTTTGGATCGATTTCACACCGTTTCTTTCACAATGCAATCACATGACCAGAACTCAACTTTATCTTTAAACTCTTATGGTTTGGTTTTAGAGCTTTCTTTTGTTTAGTTTAGTTTTTGCAGCCTGTTTCTTCATGGTTTACTGCAAGCTGGTCTTAGCTCAATCGCTCTCTATTAAAAGTTAAACCCATTCTAAGGAAAACGATGATTTTATATACCAGATAAAAACAAAGCCTCAAAAGTGTCTGAGAGTCTGCCTAAGATTAAATATAGATCTAGCCTACGTAAATGACAAATATTGAACGAAAATACTGCAAAATGTTACCATATTCTTCTTTTGGAAACGACACAGACATTTTAGTTCACTCACCTCTTTTTCCGTCACTACGTATCGGTCTAGGTGTTATGTCAAATTAGAAAATATGTATATTCTTTGGATTAAATATAGATCTAGCCTACGTAAATGACAAATGTTAAATGAAAATACTGCAAAATGTTACCATATTCTTCTTTTGGAAACGACACAGACATTTTAGTTCACTCACCTCTTTTTCCGTCACTACGTATCGGTCTAGGTGTTATGTCAAATTAGAAAATATGTATACTCTTTGGCTTTACGATGTACTTGTGCACTGATCAAAACTATATACATGTAGGATCTATGTAATATTTAGTATGTCTACCTATTTTTAGGTACTGGGAATTCCCACCAACCTTTGTAATCGTCCTAAAATAAATCGCCCAATAAAAAGTCGATCTCATTTTGTCAAGCGTCTGTTCAGCAAAATATACCCGTGTCAATTATATAGCTGTTACCCCCCCCCCCCCCTGCACTCCGCCCCCCCTCACCACTCCCCCCCCCCCTCCCCCATATAAGAAACTAGAGTCAATTTACTGGGGCCCGGATGAAAGTCTCGTGGAACGTTCTTCCTTCGAGATTACTGTTGGAATGTTGGAGATGGCGCTAAACATGCTCTACACATCCGGAAAGGAGAAAACCTTAGACCTTATCCTTTATTGCACTAGCGGGGGTGGCGTAGCGTTTGCTCCGCAATTCGATAATTCACCTCCGATAAATGCCCCTATAAAATCTGATCGGTGCCTTTTATCTTTCAACTGATGTTAATTTTCCTTTATTATAAGTGTCTTTTTCAGTATCACGAGTGCCCCTTTTCATATAATATATGGTCAGTGCCCCTTTTCACAAACTGATAATTTCCCTTTTAACAATAACACGGGCCTCTTTTCCTTTCTAATAAGGGACCTATCGCCCCCTACGACAACCATCCTCCAGGACAACTACCCCCCCCCCCCCCCCTACACCCCCGGACAACTATCCAAGAGGGTAGTTGTCCGGGGGTAGTTGTCCTAGGGGGCAGTTGTCGTAGGGGGTAATTGACTGGGGGTGGATGTCCAGGGTGTAGGTGTCAGGATACGATATATGTATATACAGTGGCGTAATCATGAGCAAAAACGTAGGGGGGGGGCTGACAAAAAAATCCGCATCACCCCACTCTTACATGCAGGCCTCGCTGAACGTTTTTTAAAGTGGGGTCTAGGGGCAAAGCCCCGGCGGGGGTCAAGGGGCGGAGCCCCCAAAGCACAAGGGGTATGGGCGTCAGTGGCGGATCCAGGAATTCCTTACTGGGGATGGGGGCACAAAATGGCATGGGTAAAATATATGTTAAACGATGAGGCGACAGAGCGAGTCTTAAGCGGCGAGGGAGCGGAGCGACCAAGCGGGGTGGGTCTGGAAGGGGGTTCCGACCCCTCCCAGAGTAGGAAGCTTTTGCAATTTTAGACCAACATTAGACGCATTTTCAGGCTCTTCCTGGACTAATATGACGTAAACTGCTTTCTCCTACCCCCTCCAAGAGTAAGGATCTTTTGCAATTTGAGAACCACATTTGGCGCATTAATGTCCACCGGCACTTCCTGGAGTTAGAGAAAAGTGATCTGTCACGTCGTGAGACGTTGTATATGCTTCGTTGCCGCACAATGCATAAAGACGGTAGTCCGGTACTTCACCAGTAGTACTTGCAAAAATTATCTTCAGTGTATAAACTGTGTTGTAAACAGGGGCGTCGCTAGATCTTTTTCAGTGGGGGGGGGGGGGGGGGTTAGAGGCCACCGATTACCGACAATATATATTAATGCCAATGTCCCTGTCTCCAAATTTAACCCTATAAACCCAGGGCCAGGAACTAAGCAATTTGTCAGTTTAATAATTTAATGAATCATTAAATTATTAGAGAAAGAAGACGATCCGTTGTGCCGTTCTCGACTCTTAATTCTTGTTTCGCCCCTATGCTATGATGCTTCATTTAACTATTAGAGAGAGAAGACGATTCGTTGTACCTTTCTCGAGTCTTAATCCTTGTCTGCCTCAGTTCCCCCACCCCCTTCCGCGCGAAGCGCGGAAGCTTTCATGTTTCATTAAATTTATAGAGAAAGAAGACGATTCATTGTACCGTTCTCGACTCTTAATCTTGTCTGAATTCATTTTCGCCCCTCCCGCGTGAAGCGCGGAAGCTTTGACTTTTTATTAAATTATTAGAGAAAGAAGACGATCCGTTGTGCCGTTCTCGACTCTTAATTCTTGTTTCGCCCCTTTTCGCTTTTATGCTATGACGCTTCATTTAACTATTAGAGAAAGAAGACGATTCATTGTACCTTTCTCGAGTCTTAATCCTTGTCTGCCTCAGTTCCCCCACCCCCTACCGCGCGAAGCGCGGAAGCTTTCATGTTTCATTACATTTATAGAGAAAGAAGACGATTCATTGTACCGTTCTCGACTCTTAATCTTGTCTGAATTCATTTTCGCCCCTCCCGCGTGAAGTGCGGAAGCTTTGACTTTTAATTAATTTATTACTCTTAATCCTTGTCTGAATTCATTTTCGCCCATCCCGCGCGAAGCACGGAAGCTTTCACGTTTCCTTAAATTATCATTCTTAATCCTTGTCTGAATTCATTTTTGCCCATCCCGTGTGTAGCGCGGAACTTTCACGTTTTATTTAATTATTAGAGAAAGAAGACGATTCGTTGTACCATTCTCGACTCTTAATCCTAGTCTGAATTCAGTTCCCCCCCCCCCCCTCCTCCCGCGCGAAGCGCGGAAGTTTTGCCGTTTCATTAAATTATTACTCTTAATCCTTGTCTGAATTCATTTTTGCCCATCCCGTGTGTAGCGCGGAACTTTCACGATTTATTTAATTATTCGAGGAAAAAGACGATTCGTTGTACCATTCTCTACTCTTTATCCTTGTCTGAATTCAGTTTCCCCACTGGGCTCATGTGCAGTGTTACATGATGCACGTATATTATGGAACGCTCGTTCGCAAATCTGTGCATGCTCAGCCCGAGTGGCGGGTAGCATGTTATCTCCCAGCAGTGCTTGCCACAGTAGCTTCTGGAAAGGAATTGTTTTACTAGTGTTACCGTCAGTGGCCACTATATAGGGACCATTAGTGACTATAAAAAAACATATTCTCTTCCTGCCTATTTGGCAATGACATGTGTCAGTTTGCAACAGAAATGAAAAAAAATTAATCGCACATTTTGTTAAAAATCATGTGATATCACGAACATTTACACATTACTTGTATGAAAATGAAAATAAGTCATGGTTCAATTTTATTTTTTTTTTTTTTTTATTTATTTATTTTTTTTTTGGGGGGGGGGGGGGCTAGCGCGTACAAAAAAAATATATATATATATATCCATACCAAATTGTTGTATTGAAGTGACTTGGTAACATTGTTGAAGGTTGATGAAAAAATTGCTTAATTTTTGTATAAAATGTTACTTACTATATTCCTTCTACTGTACTAACCCTCTGACATGCAAAAAAATCCTGAACAAATTCTCAAACCACAAAGATATCTATGGTTTTATTTAAAGGAGTCGATGTATGACACCCTCTTAAAGTGATTAACAGTTAATTCTCCCAACCATTTTTGAATTTTCCTAACCGCTTTTTCCATGAAAAAAAGACATAAAACAAACTATAAAAAATCTGTCTGGAATGGAATGTAGAGCCATTTTATTGCTTTGTGACGATTTCCATTCACCTAAAATGTAATTAAATTGTAATGATATAGTTGGGAGAATTAAGTAATCGATCAGATCAGTTTTTCTCAATTGAACCACAAATAATGGTCCGTTTTCACTCAAATTTTCAGATTATTTTTAATTGTACATCTAGCATTGAAGTCACTACCTTAGCACCACTATCTGTCATCTGAACAATGTTAACAGGCATATAACCATAGATGGTACATTAACCGGACATCATAAACACTGTTATATTAACCCTATTCCTAACTCTAAATTAAAAACAATATAACGAATAAAAGTAATGACTAAAGAAAACAACTTTTGTTTCCTCTGCCTGCAAACGTTCGTAGAGGGCAGTACTTCTTTTGTTCAATCGTTAAAGGTAAAGACCAGTATTGGAAGAGCCCCAATTTCAAAAAATGAAATGGAAGCTCTCATTATCAATCATGTGAAAGAATATGTTTTGACTAATACATGATGATAAAAAAATTGCCGGGAAACCGCCTACTAATTCATATATTTGGTAAATTTGTTTCTCTCATTAGACTGTGAGAGATATAGGGTAGTCCCATATACATCTTTCTGTGTATAGTGCTTGTAACTTTACGAAGAATGGGCCAAATTTCTTATCATTTTGATGATTCCAGAACCTTGCAGATGCTAGATGCTAGATGATCAACCTTTTCTGATCGATTCCACAACGTTTCTTTCACAATGCAATCGCATGACCATTACTGGTCTTTACCTTTAACAGGACACGAAAATGTCGTGTTACTGCTAATGACCATTGCTCATTTTTGTACTACATAGTATCATGTCCGTCTAATGACCCCGAAAGCTAAATACACGTATACGTATATGCATATATATATATATATATATATACATATATATATATATATATAAATAAATATAGTAATACTCATAGACGCACCCCCCCCCCTTTTTTTTTGGTGATTGTCTTTCTTAGTTCATTCCCACTGATTTATGATTTTTTTTTCTTCATAATTTTCTTGGGCACTGTTCCATTGTACATTAATTCTTTGGTCGCCGTTCGCCACTACCGCTATTCTTAAAGGGATCCGGTAACTTTGTCTTAGATCCTTTAGAAATAATCCAAGATTTAGCTCATGCTGCAATGATAATTATAAACCTTTAGGTCAGTCAGGAAGTCCATGACTTTTACAAGCCGATCGCCTGTCTGATTATCAAGATATTAATGATTGGAATTACAAATTTTGAAAACCGTTCGGGGGAAAACGAGTATGGTAAAACCGGTCACTCAAAGATTTTTACTCTTTTGAGGCACTTCTAGATCATTTTGAAGCGCGATATTTGTAGGGCTTCAATATTTCACCATATCACAGACACTGATAACATGTAGGACCGTGTATCTCATATTTAGCATTGTTAAACGATCCCTTTAAAACAGTCCTCTATTGATTCCCCAACCAAAAATAGGTTACAATTTTTTTTTTTTTACATAGCTCCATCTTTGTACAATAAACACCCAAAATGTTAAGTCAAGCTCTTCTCTTTCAATTTTTAAAAAGAAATTTCAAATAGTTATAAATGTTTCGTAATCACATGGTTGAAGTTGAAGTTGAAGTTGAAGTTCATTTTATTCAAAAACTTGTTATCTTATACAATGTATTACCTGCTTTTCCTTATTTTTTTTTAACTCTACGTTATTTATTATTTGTATATATATTGATATTTTCTAGAATTTCACCTTACTTATTTTTTAATGTATTTTGTATGTGGTAGCAGGGCGTCATTGTGAAGCAAATGACCCTGCTTTTTAAGAAGACATGAATACAAACAAAATGTAACAAATAATACATCAAATAAATAAATTCATCACAAAGGGGCGATTCCAGGATTTTAAATAAATAGGGGCCAACTTCGCAACAAGTTTAAAAGCCCCCCCCCCTTCGAAAAAGGGGTGTCGAGTACGTAAGAGGGGGTTCAATTCCAATAAAAGATTCTGTAAGGCACAAAAGGTAGAAGAAAAAGAGGAAGAATGGTTATCGAGTATAAAAGGCGGGGTGGGGCAAATTCCCAAGATTCTCTAACGAGCAAAAGAAGAAGCAAAAGGAGGTCTGACGCCGCCCCCTCCCCCTTCCCCGTCACCCCTCCGGATCCTTATTACCATTTATTCCATTATTATTCATATTTCCAACTGGGCAAAATTTAATCCGAAGAGGTCATGGACAGTCCAACAAAAGACCTTTCTTTGGACATGTGGCATGATATGAAAAGGCCTGGATGGCAATGGTCACTTTGTATTGTTCTACAAATGCAGTGGTCATCGGCGCTGGCTGGCCATCCGTGTGAAAAAAGTCTGTATCCATTCTCCCGCCACTCTTCACGTCTTTTCTACCTTCACCACCCTGTCTCTCTCTCTCTCTCTTTCTCTGTCTCTCACGCTCTCGCTCGATTACTCTTTTCCACACTCTCTCTATTCTGCACCCATCTCTGTCTCTCTCTGTATGTCTGTCTGTCTGTCTCTCTCTCTCCATCTTTTCCTATCTCTTACCCTTTCTCACTATATTTTACAATTTTCAACAAATTTACCTTGTTTGATAAGCGAATTTATCGCATTGTTCGATGTTACTTAATAAGTGGATACGTACCATGTATGTGCTAACACTTAATAATATACGTGTATATTAATTGCTTATTTTTATTCGCCAAACTTCCAACATACAACAATATATACAATAGTAACAGATCAAAATTAAGTCAGCTTGAACAGGATAGCCCACGAAAGCTCGAGAGCTTATTTCCAGTGGGGGTCCCAGACATATATGAACAAATTAATAAGTTGAAATAGTAATATCTACAGACAGATAAGAAAAGAAACTCATCAAAGATATAATAATGATGATAATAATAATTTAAAAAATGAAACAAGATCAAACCCTATGATATCGGCACACCTCATCTTCTTTCTCATACTGTTTATTGTTTTCATAATTACCCCTCTTATATTCTTCGTCTTTGTATCTTCCTCTACCCATCTCTTAGCAACACCCAATCGGAAAGCTATCTTAAATACAATGAAATCTGTATCTAAATAATAAGTTAATGAATAACATATACTCCACATGACTAATGTTATACATTGTAATTTTTTAATGTATTTATTTTCTGTTATGAAATTAAAAGGAACAGTAGGCCTAAAAACTACAGTGGAGGGTGTGTATACATGAAAGTTAACTGCCAACGACGAGTTTCAGCTACAGTTCATAGCATATAGACAGAAAAATCGGTCACCTCGCTTTCGAAAAAGTTGCAAATATTGATCACTGCTGACCTCCAGTCTAATAACTATAACAACTCTAGCATGATATCAGATGAACATTATAGAGTTTCTTTACCCTCCGCACTCTCCCTCCCACCCCCTTTGAATTTATCAGCATCCTTGTTTGTCCCAGTGTTTTAATTTCCAGAGCTGTATAATGTTGTGTTGGTTATGATACATTTATCTTACGATAAACGATCTCAAACTATAGCCATCATAAATATGTAGATTTTTATGATATTACAGGGGGCGTTTGTTTGTTTGTTTGTATATGTGCTTCTTGCCAATATTTGCAGTAAAAAAATATTTTGTTTATTCAGTTTGCTTTTAGCTATAAGACCACATTTAATTAGAATATGTTTAAATGTATTGAAAAATTCTTAATCTTAATGTATATCACAAAAGTGGTTGAGGGAATTAATCTTAACGTGTCTCTGATATCTGTCGAGCGCAAAGATTTGCAAAGATCCAACGCAATTATAATATGGCCTTGGAAGTCACCTATTGAAATACATATTACGTAATTAGAACACATGACTAGCAATTGTATACGCGCAATACAGCAGCGTATTCAAATTGTCCTTAAGTTGATTTCTTGAAAGGCTTTGCGATCGCGTCACCATTTCGGCTATATGGTTTTCCATTAACATGTACTTTATGTATTTTGCAATATGTTTCATTTTGATTTGTTTCATGAAAATGGAATGCATTCATTCACTTATAAATTTACAGGATAAAAAATGATTTTCTATTTATGAACAAAAATATATTCAGGCCTATGAACAAATCAATTGAAGAGTTGCTCACCATTGTTCAGATGACCATAGCTGTACGATCTCAAAAAATCTCATATTTCTGTAATACATGATACTTGTATTCCCAAACTGTTAGATTGTTTTCACTATTTTGTATCTAGGCTACGCCTACAAGTGATCTGTCATTTTGTAGGGATTTGGATAAAGATATCTATAGATTAATAATTCCACTTAAAAGTTATTTAACAAGTTTCGCGATTGTCAATAACTAATAAGTTTGCCTTTTCTGAAACTTTGAAAGCATCAATATTGCTACAACTCACCGGGTCTGAAAGCACATTCTACGCGTTCTGGGTGACCTTAAATGTTACGTAACAAGAACGGCGCACCGTTATACACTAAAATGTATGCTACATACACAATGTGTGTGACCTACTCCGCATGAGTTCCTTTCATGCATTGGGTGTGCGGGCAGACGAGATTGGCCGAAGCTTGACCATTGCTTCAGCACTGGTCAGTTTTTTTTTCTACGAAGTGACCACTACTGTGTACGAACTGGACATAGTATTCGATACGTAAACGCGACCCAACATCTCTATTTTATTCTTCGTATTTGTCACAGTATTTCACTTCATTTTGTCGATTGGAAAAGTAACGTTGCTGCATCAGAAGAGAAGGTAATCTATCCTCTGTGACGTGATGACATCATAGTTTGGATAACTCTAGTTTGGACTAAGGAATGAACTACTTTCGGGGGCAGTATGTGATCTACTTTGGCCAGAGGATCGAGGTAAATACAACAGCAAGCTTAGCTTAGTTTGGCTTATGCATATATGTGTGCTTTTCGAAAGTCGCATTACCTTCGATTTTTTTTTTTTAGGTATACATTTCGATCGTTAGCATGTGTTTGTTATGTAGTGATGCGTATGTTCTGTTTGTATTCGGTCTTACTTAGTCATTTACATGTAAGGCATTCGCTTGATATTCCTTTACATTAATCACTAATACTATTAGAATCATTATTTATATGATATTTTCCAACGTATCTAAGCAATACCATAGTGAATACTCGCCTCATATTTGGTACGTGATGATTTATATATTGAAGAAGCTCAAGTCACAGATATATATTCGCTCTTCGAACGAATCATCTTATCTTACTAAAGTGCTTACAACATTAACATGTCAATAGATTCATATGTATTGCATGATTTATTAATCAGACCATCTAATCTTTATTATTGTCAATATTGTTTTCATGGTAGGGGTGGTATTATTATCATTATTATCGGCATTGAGTTCATCAGTAACTTCAATTTCTGTAGAGACATATTCCGACTAATTTCAGAGATGCCCAAATAACCATTATGAATTACATGTACCTGTCATCTTGTATATATAGCCTTATAGGGCGTATATTATTTGGGTTTTTTGTGTAAAAGGATATTATGAAAGTAATATTATGATGCTCATTAAAAGATAATATGATTACTTCGTTCATGCAGGGCTCTCTGGGAGAGCAGGTCCAGAAATAGACTTAAAAATTAATGAGACCACCCCACCACCCTGTTGTAATAAAACTATAATAATAATAATAATAATAATAATAAGGATTTCTCTGTGAGGTACCATGTACCTTTTTCATATAAACACTCGTTGGAGATATAGGGCTACATACTTCCCCTAAAATAATACCACGCGTAATATTTATACCAATCATCAGTTTCGTAACGCTTCTCTCGTTCAAAAATAGACAGTTGAAGGAATTTTATTTTAGGAAGGCATGAAATTGAGAATTATTATTGATCACTCCTATTTATATGATGATCATTGATTTCCACAACTTTTTTTCACGTTGCTTTGAATTTCCACTCATCAAATGACTCTGATTTGAAAATAGTTTACCTTAAAATTCCCTGACGTGGTATTTGGGACTATGTAAACCAAAATGTTTTGTTTATTTAATGAGAATACTTTTAATCGTGAACCCTGAATCATGTCGGAATTCTAGAATGACAAAAACACGATAAATGTAACTATGTCCGATTTAATATGTATTCCTAATAATTAAGGAGCGCTTCTTGCCTTTCATAAAGCAGATGGAGAAGAAAAGACAGTATAGGCCTAGCGGTTGAACTTTGAAAAGCTACTCTCTTTTGCTTTCTTCACCCATCCCCTTCTCTCTCTCTCTCTCTCTCTCTCTCTCTCTCTCTGTGTGTGTGTCTGTCTCTCTGTCTGTCTCTCTCTCTCTCTCTCTCGCTGTGTCTCTATGTGTCTCTCTCTGTCTCTCCAGGGTATGTTAGTTTTAAACTAACATACCCTGGTCTCTCTCTCTCTCTCCCTTCCTCTCTTTATCTCTCTCTTTCTCTCTCTTAATCCTTCTCTCTCACTTTCTAAAGGGTGTCGGTACGATTACAGAATTTCTCACTATCAATTAATAGAATTTGTCGAAGGGCCCTCGCCCATTCACACCCATACACCCCTCCCCAGAAAATCTAGAAGTACTGGGAGGGGGGTGTTGGTTGCCAAGTGACGTTGACCTTCACGATCGTTCTGAGTTTTTATAGGTTATCTTATATTTTGATTGTTGAACAGTATTGTATTTTATCCTAGGTAAAATGATTTTTGTATGTTTCTATGGTTTCTCTCTACCCCTCTCTCTCTCCCTTTTTTCTTCTTCTCCCTCTCTCTCTCTTTCTCTCTCTCTCTCTCTCTCTCTCTCTCTCTCTCCCCCTCCCTCCCCCTCTCTCTCTCTCTCTTTTTCTCTCTCTCTCTTTCTCTCTTTCTCTATCTTTCTCTTTCTCTCTATCTATCTTAACTCTGATAGCAGCTGTTTCAAAATATGAGTTTGTCTGCAAATAAACAATACGACACGTTATAATTTACCAAACATTCTTCGCCACGTTTTGTTCACTAGTTTTGATTTGATCTTAATCCTCTCTCTGCAAAATGAAACTTTCTTCTCTTGAACGTTGTTTTCTACATAGACGATAGCTCAATTAATTCTAAGCAATACTTGTTGGGCACAATGAAATGGTCCTTAATCCAGACACATGACAAATGAATGCAAATTTTGCTGTTTAAGCTGCCGAATGGTAATTTCATCCCAATTTGTATCTAATGGTAATATCACAAACGATGAAGGACATTCATTTCGGCAAACCTCGGTGAATATCGTTGCTCAGTCACATGATAAGTTTGGCGCATTGTACGAGTCGGCGGGGGTGCTTTTCATCATCCCTCGGCCATAATTGGTGTTCCTTTTTAAATTTTGTATCGGTCTTGTTCGTCAATCGAAATTGTAGTAGGTCCATGTTGTGAGCCTTCTAGTTCTAGTCAAAGACAAGGCCCGGTCGCCTTCGTAACGTAGTGACGTCATTCCAGTTTCACGACGTGGCCTCGAAATGCCGTCATGACTGTAGTTGCCGATTTATTTTGGGGGGCTTTTTCTCCGACTGGAAGGCTTCTTTAATTTTCATATAAAGACAGCCTCGGAAATAATTATTGGACAAAATTCCTTTGATATAATAGGGGGATCAGAAAAACTATCACGCATGTCTCAAACAAAATACATGTATATATTTATTTTGCTACTCTCTTTTTACCACAGAAATAACATCAGTACACTTTCATGGTTAACAAATATGAATTTTCGAAAAACCAAGTCGGATATAACTTAAGAAGATAGCTGCAATCCATTCATATCGGATTTCATTTTTTTTTAAGAATCGAAAGGTGTGTGATAGCTATTCAACAGAAACTATGTCCAATTGTCCATATCTGACGTTGTTACGTAATAAATCGTTGCGCTTGTGTCACGTTCGATTGATGGTTTATATATATATATAGTTAAGTATACATGTCGTATTGAAGGTCCATTGTGCTGTCATGAAATGCTATAGGCATTGTCATCTATTTGTGTCGAAGTCATAATCCCGTGCCTGTAGTTGTTGGACGGTTCTACAACACTTGCTCTGACCATAGTAAGCCCATTCTCTGACTACTCATGAGTGGTTCTCGATTTTGTTTCTTCTCTTTGGGTAGCTTTGATAGGGGGTTCTTGGGATGGTCTTGCATTCATTTTCTACATGTGCCTCGCGAATTTTGGTTTTGGAGAGGTGGGGGCTTGAAGAAATGGGGGTGTGCCCAATAGAACCGCTACTACTGCGGTCAATATCCTATGCCACTACCTACTACCTCATTGTAAGCCCTGCACGAAATACCAAACAAAATGTAATAATGGGTCACGTAATAAGGCATACGCAAAGGCAAATCTCAATTTGTAATATTGTCCCGGGGGAGGGGGGGGGGGGGGTCAATTTGAGGAAACTGAACAAGAGGAAAGGAAATGAGTGGATCATGAATGGAGAAATAATTGCTAAAAATGATGTTGTGGAGGTCATTTTACTCATTTTGCAGTGAATAGAGCAGGTCATTCTGTTTTTCCTTTGTATATCTGGAAAGTACCTCTTTAAATGTATCCGTGTGTTCTGACCATGTTCTGACATAGCCCAGATACATGAAGACATCAATAACTTTTGGGCAATTAGCAAACCATGCGTGCAAAAACTATATCCTATTTTACAGGGGGAAAAAAGAGGTCTTCACTCTTCACGCAGTTAACACGCTTTCTTGCATTTCAGAAAAACAAGGAATATGGTTACTGTCTGGTATAGCCTTATAGATGATACACCCGTGGTTTAATCTTGCAATCGAGATCAGATCACGTATCGTCGGCCTGGCTTCCGAGAAAAGCCTGTCTGTGCAAATAAGTCGATATATTGCGTAATTCTGTGTGCCGTCAGCCATTTTTATCCTTAGGTTTTGTTATATCCGATTGAGTCTATAATGCGCTATAGTTTGCTTTTCATTGTATACCTATGATCAGGGTGATATGATGCATGTCGGTATTGTCGGATCACCTACATTGTAATTTCAGCATAAAAAGCAGGGAAGGGGGGGGGGGCAAGGGGGCAAACGGTTATTTTTGTTTATTTCCGCTAGGACCGCTACAAAAGACCTCAATTATGGGACAGGGTCTAGTCTTTGTTTGTTGTGTGTTTTTTTTTTTTTTTTTTGGGGGGGGGGGTTGTTTTGTGTGTGTTTGAATGATACTCCTATCATTGCATCATATAAGGATTTTATTTATTGAGTTTGGGGAAAGGTGGACAATAATTTGTTAGCCTTTTCACTCTTTTTTATGTGAGTGTGGAGGGGTATCATAAAAGAAATGTCCCCTGAAAAAGGTTGGCTCTTCAACAGCCCGCATAGGCCTATTTGAAATATATTTAATATGACAAGTAACAGCTACACTACAGGTTGTGGACAATATATTCATGCTACTGTTGCTACATGTTTTTTGTTGTTGTAGATTTTGCACTGTGCAGGTGAGATTAGCCCTCCCAAATATTGCATATTTTGAGAATAAACTAAACAAAAACGAAAATTATTAAAAACCTTAAATTCATTATCAGATAGACCTAGCATTACACGTAAATGCATGTCGGTTTAATATACATGTACATGTTTCTAAGTGTTTTTTTTAAACTGTACCAATCATGAAAAGTTATTTTATTCTGTATGCTTATACAGGTTCCGTGTCGCTATACTACAGTATATTCAAAATATGAGCAATGAGGTAATTAATCCTTTAAAGAGATGTTTTAAAATTTGATGCAAAAAAAAAAAGTCGAGTGGAGTCCTTCGAGTCCTCAATGCCGATTGATTGATGAAGAATACCTGAGAAAACCAACACAAAGAGAAAAAAGAATAGTCATAATCACCTTATTAGTGAGTATGATTATTATTTCAAAATACAATTAGCTTCAAGCATTTGGTTTTTGTTGTTTGCAGGGCTGTTTGCACTTTTTTTCTTAATTAGCAAAATTGTACTGTTTTATAACATGTCCATTATGCCAGAGGTTACAGTTTCAGACGATGGCGATGGAAATGAAAATGCGCTTATAGGAGGGGGAAAAAAGATAATGCTAATTATAAAGACTGAAAAATAAAGATTGATATTGAGACACCTGTCAGACTGTATTGTGAAGTCATTATAGTATACAAATAATACATGTTTGCAAGTGCCAATCACCAATGCACGAGCTAAAAACATGTATTATTTGTTTTATACGATGGGTCTACATTGAGTATAAAGTCGAGAATTCAGGGTTGTTATCAGTAACAAAATGCACTCCCCGTGCATGATGAACAAAATTAATGCATGCAAAGTTGCAAACGTGATCCATTTTGACGCTTTTCATTGGCTTCATTCTTGAACCCCATTTTATAAAGTATTCTAATTTGCATGCCATGATTTCAAATTCTTCAAGGTGATATGTTCAGGAACACCATTGAATATTATTACATGGGCATTGAAGAAAACAAAAACAAATAAACTGACATGATCAACAGCATCACGAGCAAAGTTAATAAGACTACATTAAACAAAAACAACAAAAACTTATCAACAGCACCGTGTGTCATAGTAAGACGATCTTTATGTTTCATTTAAAGAAATGCATGTAATAATTAATATCACTTTTGTTATAATAATCTGATTATGATAACCGTATGAATGTAGTATCATTAGAAAGTGATGGACAGTTTTTTTTTTTTTTGTGGGGCGACTTCCTTTTTTCTTATGATAATTTATTTATAGTGCTAACACTTATCATTCTTATGATTAAACGAAATGGGAAATATGTTGCTTATTTAGGTGAACACGGATGTTACGGGAATTTGTTTAATTTATTTATAACAGAAATTAAACCCTGATATGGAAGGGGAAAATTAAACTACGTTTAGTCTTGAATAATTTTGGAATTTCGTAGTTCGAATTAGAACTCTTCATCCAAGAATATGTACCATAGTCTATACATGTAGGCTACAAAAATAGGAAAGAACAGCATAACTGAAAAATCAGAGGAGCGATCCGCGCTTAAAATGATCCACATTTTATTCATTAATAGGACTGTTCCAGTTGAATAAGATATATGTAATGTAAATGCGCACTGATCAGTGATCAGTGAAGTTATATCCTACTATTGAAAACATTTGGCGTTTTTTTCTTCAAATCAGTGGTTGTGAGATATTACGTAACATGGTTTAATGTTACGAAGATACACGTACCTCAGTGTTGGGCGAATAAAACTAATCTAAGGTTCTCGTCTTCTTTTCCTTCCCTTTTTCCTCCCGCCTCAGAAAGTTGCGTTTTATTTGTTTGCTTGTTTTTTGCATGTTTATTTGTTTGTTATTTACTGCATTAAATAAGGAATCTGAGGATGTCATAACAAGGAATTCTAACATTGTTACGAAACAAACATTTTAAAAACTAATGAAAGTGATGCAATTTCACCCTGTTTTGTGCCTCTGAAATGCATTGTACACATGATTATTTTTTTAAGATTAAAAAAAAGAAGAGATATTTCACCAGGGAAGCCCATCCAACAAAAGTTAGTCTTCCATGATGGGGCCCTGATATACATCACAAATTCACAACTATACAGTTTAAAAAAAAGAGGGGACAAAATAAAATCGGATTAGCCTCAATAGAGCTGTCGTGGTCGAGTGGATACGTCACCGGACTGAAAGAAAGAAAGAAGGAAAGAAAGAAAGAAAGAAAGAAAGAAAGAAAGAAAGAGAGTGAGTGAAAGAGAGAGACAGAGAGAAACAAAGAAAGAGAAAGAGAGACAGAGAGAAAGAAAGAAAGAAAGAAAGAAAGAAAGAAAGAAAGAAAGAAAGAAAGAAAGAAAGAAAGAGAGAGAAAGAGAGAGACATAGAGAAACAAAGAAAGAAACAAAGAAAGAAAGAAAGAAAGAAAGAAGAAGGAATAGGCAGGGAGAGTGAGAGTAAAACTGGAAGAGAAGAGATGAAAGCACTAATAACACGGAAAGAAACAAGGGGAGTAGCATAAGCCATAAACAGAGTTTATATCTATCCAAAAGGAACCGTGTTCTTCAGCACAATCTTGATTGATGAAGAAACTGCTTCTTCTTATAACATGAAACACGGACAAGAAAGTGTAACTAATTACTTGTAGTCATGATTAGTCACAAATGCATATGACATCGCACCTGCCAGCCAATCAAGGTTAATGGCGTATCCAACAGTAGGGCGTTACCGACCAAGCCCCCCCCCCTCCCCGGCCCGCCCCTCCTCATTCCTATTTACCGGCTCATACAGAATTGGTGAAAATACCCATCCTTCCAAGAAGTAATAATAACTAACTAACTAAGATCGATAGGTAGATAAATATACAAAGTAAATAAATAAGCGAATGAATAAAGATAGAAAGAAATGAAGAATGAATGAGTGAGTGAGTGGATGAATGAATGAATGAATGAATGAATGAATGAATGAATGGATAATAAAGTAAATAATCGATAAAGAAATGGAATAAATAAATGACTACAATTAATAAATTACGAAAAATAAAAAACAACATCAATACCACCAACAGAGTAGGACCAACAATATGTCCCAGGGTTATGATCTATAGAGTAGTTTTGAATATGTCAAAAGAGTCCTTTTATAACCCCCCCCCTTGGTTTTATCCATTTTGATACGCCATTGAGCGTAGGAAGATGTGACTTCCACATCCTGTAGACACCACCATATCGTAAATCTGCATTCACAATTTCACATTTATTCCAAACAATCATGGTGGTTGTTTTTATAAGCCCACATTCAATTAATCTGCAATGTCATTGAAAACCAAAGTAAAAAGATTAACTGATTACAAAATATTCAAAAACACAAATAAAAATGACAGCCTAAAAGATATTAGAAAACTCTCGTGAGCATATCGGTCTTCTGTAATGCCATTCAAGGAGGGATATTTAGAATGCAACATTACTAACAATTATGAAAGCATATGGTATTTACGGGAGATTGCACATGTACGTAATAATGTATCATTAGAATACGTAATGTGTAATGAAAAAATACAATTTTCTTATTCATTTACGCATTTTACGGGAATCTGTAGGAGTTTAATGTAGGCAATAACGAGGGGTGTGTCACATTGCATAGCGCCAATACCGATGGGAGATCCCCACACCCTCCCCATTACCCCCTACCCTCCCCCATCAGTAATCTCGAATTACCCGTTTTATTATTGGTAATGTCAGATCTTCAGTAATTTGAGAAATCGAGAAATTGTTTTTATTTTCCCGATATCTTTTGAAATTTTACGAAATCATATTTATTCTTGTATTTTGTTTGTTTGTTTGTTTGTATTATAAATAATGAAATATGTATTTATATTTGGGGTGTTTGTTTGCCTTTATTCAAGCCAACTTTACAATAATAATAAATTATATAGATTAGGACTAGATACATCATACATGTAGATTAGTTAGGCTTCTGGGATTGTGCTAGATGCTTCCATATAAAAAATGGTCATCAGATAATTAGATTACCAAGTGGCGGATTAAAGGGGAGCAAAACATGCCCGCGTACCCATATTTACTTTGTAGGGCCAGGGGAATTCAACCCGCATCTTTGTAGCAAAAATAGGTGATAATTATTCTTGTACATGACATAATTATATTATTATTGGAAAATTCATCATCTGTCATTATATATCTTTTCATGAGGGATTTGCACTGTAAATTCGCATGCCATAAATGTCATTTATTTGCTTTTTGGGAGGAGCAGTAAGCCACTATTCTTAGGCATTGAAATGCTTCAGGATTAACATTTTGGTGGTTACAAACTATTTGTATTATCTTTTTATACCAATCCGAGTGCATTCCGGAATGGACTCTAATCCATGATTAAAGAGAGACCAATCCACAGAATCGTAAATAACTATCCATTGATATCACCGAGTCATATTCTGCTGATAGCCTATATACTGCAATGCAGGCACAGGTAGATAAATTCATGTACGGTCAGTACTATACACATGCATCCCAGTTCTTCATACTGCGCAAATCACCTATTACAGTGATGGTTAATACCTCAGTCACACCGCTAAACCGACTTCGATTTTCGGCCATTGTGGGTAATGTCTTTATGTTTTGGTATCGGTTCGGTCTGTTGTCTGGGTCTGGATTGTGTGACTGGGGTATTGTTATCAACGCAGACGTATCGACTTGAGGTCATCGCTTGGTGAGCAGGTTGAGTGCCTGGATATGAAAAGTGCAAAGTGTGAGTTGACCTCAGCCGAGTCGAGGGTCTCTCTCTCTCTCTCTCTCTCTCTCTCTCTCTCTCTCTCTCTCTCTCTGTCTGGCGCTCGCGCTCATTCTGTTTTCATAATTTAATTTTGACCCGTCCGTCCATTCACCCGGTCATTTATGCGTTTCCACATAATTTGATGGACGTCGGTCAGTGTTGTATGGCTTGAGCCAGAATCGTGCGAACAGGAGGGTGGAGATTCAACAACCCCCTCCCCCCCCCCCTCATTTGAATTTGAATTTATTAACAACAACACATCACAATAATGACAGTACATATGAACAATCATACAATGCAAAAAAATAATAAAATACTGATACATGTATACATAACATAAGAGTAATGTCGATTGAACAGTAATGGTTTTAAAACGATATTTTTTAGACATACATCTGCATACTATTAAATGTACAAAAGATATATACTTAAATATGTATATTACTATGTTTAGGTGAAGTTGTTAATGGGAACTAGAAGTTAGCACAAGTGCTAGTCGAGCCTAGTTCCATTCTTTGGCAAGTTTTTTTTTCTGTTAATTTGTTTTTACATATGAATGTAAAACTTGTTTGTTTTGTATTTACATATATACAGCAAAATAATACAATATCATGTAACTTTTTTTCTTTACTAAAATGAAAAAATAAAAATAAAAAAGCTTAAGCGTTAAAGTATTATAATGTAAGAAAACAAATCTTTGAAGAAATAAAATCATCAATGTGTTCATAAAAATGAAAAGGATGTATTAATAAAAATAATCATACACATGTACGTATATGCACAAATCCTGTAAAAGCTTAAGGCCGCTATAAGTGTATACATATATAAAAGGAAGACAAGTAATATAAAAGGAAAAAACGAAGGGGTGGGATTGAGCCCATGTTATTTACATAGAAGGTAGGTGGAAAGATGTCTCCGAAAAGATAACCTTGATGTTTTTAATCTAATTTCATCTGGCAGATCATTCCACAGCTTTGTTCCTACAAACGAAATACAAAATTGCCCTTGCGTTGTCTTACATTTTGGTTGATAAAGTAAGCCACTCTCTTTTCTCCTAGTTGCATATCTATGCTGTATCATCTGACAATAATCCACTAAAGAGTGTGGTAAAAAACCTTTTACCAAATCGTACATAAATGTTGATACAAGAAGTTCATGAAGTTGAAAAATATTTAAAATGTTTAGACTTTGGAAAAGAGCTTTGGAGTCTGTTCTAAGTGGACTGAATGTAATTGCTCTCATTGCCATTTTTTGACTTAAATATATACAATTTAGATTACTTTTGTAAGTGCTCCCCCATACTTCTACTCCATAAGAGAGGTTTCTCTCATTTGTATGCTTCTATTAAAACCACTTCCCCTTTAACTCCTTGTAATTGATAGTTATTCACCCCCTTCGTACACAATAGTCATTAGTCCGTATAAAGAACATCGCCACGAGATAACGGCCCATTTGCAATTCATAGAAAAGGCACTTGACTTTAAAATTTCAGCCTTGAACTCCTCCATCAAGAGTGTTTCATGACCCCCCCCCCATTAATCAAACACACCCTGCACCCCCCCCCCCAGGAAAAAAACTCACTGGACACCCCGCCCCCTCCCCTTCTCCCACACACACGCCCACACTTACGTGTGTCCCAATGTAGGCCTACTCATTTACCACGTCAAAACAGTAACTCAGCAACAACAACACCAGTAACCGTGAGGCCTTAATCAAAGACGATACGGAAAATAAAAATTAACTTTATTACAGTATACTGATACTCCTTATCATAGTGCGTCGACGAATCCCTCTTGAAATGTTGACACCTTGCGTTAGCTATAGCTTGTGCCGCAGTGCTGACCCCCGCCCCCCTCCGAAAAAACGGAATCTTGCTGGACACACCCCCACACCCACGTATGCCCCCAACGTATACTTTTGTTAAGCCCGTCTAGCATATTCACAGGCCAGGTGCACCAATGTTATGATAATTTGAGCCAAGGGTCAGTGCCTCTATGGTCAGATACTTGACCGATGGAAATTATAGCTGTCTCGCAGCGCTGCCCACTGGCAGAACGGACGTGTATCATAGCTAAGCTTGGTCACAACGTTTCAATGCATAAACATGAAACGTGGTGGGTTCCTCATCTACGTGTACTGTATGTCGTGTCTTTGTTAATTCATTAATTTTCGGCAACAGCACCTCACAATTTGCAACATTTGTGTTGATATCTGGACTAAAATATAAACCTTATCCCTGTCTATATGATGTGATAAACAGCAGGGGTGAAATTAGTAGCAGTAGTAGTTGTAGTAGTAGTAGTAGTAGTAGTAATAGTAGTAGTAGTAGTAGTAGTAGTAGCAGTAGTAGTAGTAGTAGTAGTAGTAGTAGTAGTAGTAGTAGTAGTAGTAGTAGTAGTAGTAGTAGTAGTAATAGTAGTAGTCATAGTCGTAATAGTAGTAGTAGTAGTAGTAGTAGTAATAGTAGTAGTATTGGTGGTTGTAGTAGTGGCTGGTGGTAGACTATAAGAAGTAATTTCTTCACGTCTTCGTTATATCACGCTCAATCATAATGATGAACTATGTTGAATCATGCTTGGTACGATAACAGTTATGACAGTTTCGACAGATATTTTGAGTAACAAACTTGTGTCAAAATATTGCAATCACGGCTGTAAGTAAAATTATATTTCTTACATCACACTAAATAAATGTAAGCCATCTTGTATACAAGTCCCCCCCCCCCCCCGGCCTCTTTGATATCGAAAATATTGCTATGAAGTATGAACGCAACGCTTGCTGTGATGACGTACGAAGACTACGACGTAGTGGCATCATCACTAATATGAATAATTATTATACTGATTATGTAACATGTCCAAAGGATTAATACAATGTTGCTGGTATTTACATGTAGGCCTGTTCAGAAAGAGGCCAATTGTTTTCTAGGATGCGTCATGAAATTTTGCCTGATTATATTTTCAAAGGCAGAGGCAGAGTTCATTATATTGAATATGGACCTCGGTCTTTTGAATCATTAAAAAGTACATGTATCTCAAAATGTATATATTTACATCATAATTAATTGTGTTTAACTGTTTATTTTGTAGTATGTTTTACGAGTATTATGTATTAGTTAACCTGTTCGACACTTTTATCGGTTGTGAATCGGACATAATATGTATATACTGAATAATATAACCGGGGTAATAATATACATATCTGTAAAGCGCTTTGAGAGGGCCTTCGATCCTGAAAAGCGCTATATAAGAACTAGCTATGATTATTATTATTATAACATTTTTAAAAATATTGTTATTATTATGATTTTAGATTTAAATGGAATCGAATTCCAATTATTTTTGTTTTGTTTAAGAAATTATAATTGTTTTCATTCAAAGTGAACGTCTTTAGCCCCCCCCCCCCCTCCTCCTCTTACGCAATGTCAATCTTTCTAATAACTCTTTCAGTGTTAAAGCTATTCTTGGCTATTTGAACATTCTGTTCATAAACAATTCGATTAATTTTACGTCAATTATTTATGTCAAATTATTCAATACTGTAAAATTGTGTGACCCTACATTTTCCTCTGCGACAATTTATCCAGGCTTGAATCAAGGTATAGTGTTAGGGGAGGGTTAGTATAGGTTTGGTTTAGTGTTGGGTCCAGGGTTCAAATTGAGAATTCTGTTAACCGGGGGCAGCGTTTCATAAAACCGTCTTAAGTACAAGTTCACCGACATCCCATTGAAACGCGTGTTAAACTTAATACACGCATTTCAATGGGATGTCGGTGAACTTGTCCTGATGACCGTTTCGTGAGACGCCGCCATGGTTACTGAAGGAAATAGACGCGGAGCAATTGTCGTAGAATTAAGACTTTTAGTTATCGTACAACCAATTGTTACGGGTCAACGTTTTATTTCTGAATGACAGTGCAGTTGCAATTAACAGATGAAATTATGAAGGCAACAGGAAGAAAAAAATGGTAACACATCATTATGCCTGAAAGCCCTGAATGAATATTGTAGGTCTTGAGACTGATGAATATTATCCTCGAAGCCAAACAGTAACCGACCCTGGGAAGTAACCAATACACTGACCAACAAACTGACCGGTGCAGGCGGACAGTTGTCGGGATGGGGAGAAGAGAAGATAGAGAGAAAGATATGGGGAAGGGAGAGATAGACGGAGAAGGGTAGAAAGAGAAAGAGATAGAGAGAGAGAAGGAGAGGGAGAGAGAGAGAGAGAGAAGGAGATGGAGGGAGAAAGAGAGAAAGATAATGAGGGAGAGAGAGAGAGAGAAAGGGAGGGAAAAAAAGAGAGATAGAGGGAGAGAGAGAGAGACCCCCAACGGTAAGTTGACCCTTTCTCACGAGACGCTATCACCGTCATTGTCACGTTCAAGGGGTCGATCACACATTACCGATAGCAATAACGAATACTACACGTATAACTATAAAATCGGTGTGCTGACGTGTACTGACGTTCATGTTGAAAATGAAAAGGTCCCAGCTCGATGATACGATATTTGCTCTGGCGATAAATTCTTTGTCTGGGCTTTATTTCGTCAGAGGTAAATTTGTGTAACGTTATTTGCGGTTAGGGTTGCAATCTAATTTTACAAAGAAGGTTATAGGTTAAGGGTTATGATTATTGTTAGGTATATAATGTGGTCCAGGGTTGAAATGAGGCATTTTGGTGAGACTGTGATTGTGTCATACAACCCCCAGCTCATTGATTTATGTTGACGCGCCTCCAGCACCCCAAATATATATATTTTTGTAATCCATACCCTTTCATATAAACTTTAAAAGAAAATCCAATCTAAATAGCACATTACTCTTTTAAAAAAAGCAGAAAAATCAGAAAATCAGACTTGTGAAAGTTTGAACGAAATCAGACATACAATAGGTTAGGTTACTATTTAAAAAAAAATGTAATTGCAACCAATGTACGTAAAGACGTAAGGGAATTTCGAATTGGGTGTATCGGATACCTTTCCCATTTTTCCTACACACAAAATTACTTAAATGACTATTTTTCAAATGTATGACTATGGAGGGCTTTTTCTTTTTAGAGGACTTTTATGATTATGATATCTATTATACATTTTGATTAGAGCCCCAAGGGAGAAAGCGCTACGTAGGAAAACAGATTTTAAAGGCATCGTCTAACAATGTTAAATCTGAGATGCATGGCCCTACGTGTTAACAGTGTATGTGGTATGGTGTAATATTGAAGCCCTAACACAAATTGCGCTTCAAAATGATCATGAAGTGCCTCAAAAAAGTCAAAATCTTTGAGTGACCGGTTTTACCATACTCATTTCCCCCATTATGATCTAATGCAAGTTAACATTTAATATTTCTTTAATCTTAAATATGTTGAATATTAATTTAAATTATTAGTATGCGCCTTGAGCATCTCTAGAGATGGATATGTAGCGCTTTATAAATATTGTTATTATTATTATTTTCATTATTAGACTGTAGTGTTTGTACAAGCCTTTGTACATGACAATCATGAGATTTGTCCGTACATACGTCACAATCCACTAAGTCTGACCAAATTGCCAATTTGAGATTTCAAAAAAAGAATCAATGATCTCATATTTCAAATCCTCATAACTAACTTGGCAGTGGTCCGGATATTTTAAACTTTCACCATTTTGTTTCTCTTTATAATAATAGTTCTGCTTTCATTTTACAAATAAACTTATTACAAGTTTTGGATTCCCTTCAAAGACCGATTTCATAAATAGTTTTCATCCTCTTTTTTTCTTTCTGGTCCATGTGACTGACCCTTGACAACGGAGGTCTGGAAATCGCATTTATGCATGCTGAATATTATTAATGGAGAAATGGCAGCAAATGAACATGTTATGGGTCACTGCTATAATCAACATCCTCTTGCTGTCATCCCGAGAGTCTGTGAACCCTTTGTTCGTTAGCTTGATTTATAGCGTCTTCAAATTTGCTTGAAAAAAAATGGGATGAAAAGTTATTGATCA
Source organism: Strongylocentrotus droebachiensis (assembly GCA_035222895.1). NCBI lineage: Eukaryota > Metazoa > Echinodermata > Echinoidea > Camarodonta > Strongylocentrotidae > Strongylocentrotus > Strongylocentrotus droebachiensis. Next base: position 40,818 of record JAVYIG010007942.1, read on the forward strand.
GTTCAGTATATCTTTCATTTCTGCTTTTAAATATTATGAGAGCACAACATCGCTATGTTTGCGAGAGAGTAAAGTCGTAATTTTTTTAGGGACCAGAAAAGAAATGAATATAGTTTTTGGTCTAGAGTCTAGACAATAATGTTTCCTCTTTTCTTTCGATATACGTCCGTTTGACGCTATGGGCATTTATTTTGTAATCTATTTGCCCTTTTTAATAGAGACTTTTAGATCTGCACGACGAGAACATGGACTGCCACGTGTGACATCCTTTTTAAGGCAATGTGACGTCCTCTAAAGGCACTGCCGGGCACTGCCATCGCCTTAAAAGGATGTTACACGTGGCAGTCCACGTTCTCGTCGTGCAAATCTAAATGTTCCTAATATTACAATCAATGGCGGCATGATGCGGCTGTTGCGTCGTATTAAAAAATGAAAACAGAATTAATGCTTCATTTGCTTTCATCTAGATATGTTTTCAGCTGAGCAGGTTAGGATCAATTAACGAAATGCTTTGTTTCCAGCAATAATGGGTTTTGGAGGTAGGAGGTAGCCTCCGCATCTCTTAACATCGACCTTATGCCACACTCTCTTTTAATCACTCATTTCGGTTGTAAGCTAATGACACACTTAAAAGTTCACATACAGGCATTGGGGAAAAGTCCAAATGGCAAGGGGCAAAGGTGCCCTCCCCCAATCGATAACGAAAAGAAAAATGAAGGGGAGGGAGGAAGAGGAAAGGGAACATAATTTTCTAGAATGATACTGCCCCGTCGCATACGGTTCCTCTACATGCTTTAATGGCTTTGTTAACCGGAAATTCATGATTTCATTCAGAATACAATGCTCTATTACTCTAAGATATCGATGCCCCCCCCCCCCCCCCCTTATGACTTGACTCTCGCTACGCCACTTGGTTCAGGTATTAGATGTAACTGGTTAAAGTAAAGTTATTACCGAATCAATCTTGTGTGTAACCGATTAGAGTCAACCTCTGGCGTAGCACATTGGGTAATGTAAGGGATAGGTCCATCCTTTGATTTCATTCACGTTGTATTATGTGTCCCCCCCCCCCCACAAAAAGAAATAATAATAATAACAAAACTAATGAAATACAAATAATAGTGTCAGGTATTACTTCGCCTCTATTTTATCGAAAATGTTATGTTAAGGCATTTCCTTTTGTACTACCGTCGTAATTTTCAAAATTCAATGTTGTAATACTCTTCTCGCTTTTTTCTCTCTGTATTCAGGTTTCAGGATATTTCCATACTGCTCCTATTGGACTAGACGAGTGCTTACAATGGAACACTAAATCGTTGGAGAGGACACAACAAGAAAAATATTTGTCATTAGAACATGAAAATTAAGCTTATGGAGGGAGATGTGAATTTCTCTGCAACATCATCATCAAGCTGACTTGAACAAGAGAACAAAAAAACATCATCCTTAATGAACCTCACTCCTGTGGTCACATCTGGGGCCTTCTCCCAGATCGTATCCCTTGGTCTTTCCAGTGTGTCCTCTGGTCTGACCACCCTAGGAGGCGGTGAGACCAACATGAAGACGATGTCGGCTCCCCATATGGCCTCCTCCCCCGATGTGAAGATGGAACTAATGGAGAGCGAATCGTCGTCTCTGAAAGTCCTCGATGGCCATCCTGCTGTGGTATCTGGTGTCCCAGACAGTCCTTGCTGGCCTAGCGCCAATGATAACTGCGACGCATTATCTCCGTCAGGCGGAGTACATTCAACAGGTATGGTCAAAGCTCACTAAGAGACAAAGTTACGTCAGCGGAAGTTGCTCCTGATTGGTCAGTTCTTTCCTGGAGCTTCAAACAGTGCCCTCCAATAGAGATTCTTCATTCTACATACATGTACATTTGATATAGGATGGTAGACAGTAGGAACTAGACTAGAGAGTAATACTATTGGGAGTAATCGGAGCTCCACGATTTGACCTCTGACCTTGCATACGCGTGTCATAATTAATATCTTTATCAATACACTATGGGTATATTAAAACTAAAGCAGCACTCTGTAGGGGCATGAAGGCGAGGGGGGGGGGGGCGCATTCAAATATATATATATATGTCGGCATAATCGGCTCGTTTTTACAGCATTGCTGGCAAATCGCCCCAAAATTGTGTCTTTCCTTTTCCTTTCTATTTTTTTTCTTTTTCCTTTGCTGATTTAAATACTTCTTGAACACGATCAAAAAGGACCTTCGAAAAATCAACGTCTCGCAATTTCAATTAGCCTTGTGCGTTTTTTGTTTAAATCTGCGTTAAGCACATTAAATGTTACGTAATCATAACTTTATTTATAATTGCATATGAGGTTTGCCCTTTAGTTGTTTTCTCGAATGCCCTGACGTTGCTTTTTGGGGACCTTTATATCGGCAAATTTGAAAATAAGGGTTTGCAACTATCCCACATCTCTAACACCCATGAAACTAAATGTTAATCTTTTCCCCTTATTTTCGTTGTCTGCTTATCATTAAATAATCATGTATAGCACATTGATATTTATTTTATTGGATTTTGCGTTTTTTATAAAACGATAATTTGTGTGTGTGTAACTACTGTATGTAGGCCTAACTATGTATGTTTTTATCTTAATTATTGAAGTTCATGTACTTATTTGACAAAGGTCTTCCTAAACTAGCCACCTGGCATTGAAATTATTCATAGCCTGCATTTGAGTCCTCTTGAATAGTCATGGAAACATAAATTTCATTTAGGGGCGTTATCTGGAAAAGGCAGCCCTTGAAATACGGTTCAATGCACGCAAGAGGTCAATGTAAACGAAGATAACTTTTTGATGTCCCTATATTTATGCAATGACTGCCATCAGTAAAGATGATAATGCTATTGTCCATGGCGGAGATGAATCCAAAAGAACTCTTGATTACTGTATGTATTCTGAAGTCCCACAAGGAACAGCTATTCTCCTCACTCCAAGTTGATGCAAGATGACGAGTGAGATTGTAAGAAAATGAGAAAGAAAAAATGGCCGAATCCTTAGAAAACAGTATTAGCGTTATAAAGAAATAAACACGTCATAATTTGACATTAATTTTGAGACAAATTATTGTTTTCATGGGCAGGGTAATTTTGCAATTTTCAGACAAGAACATACGTAATTTGAATACATGTATATGCAAATATTCTATGAGACCCTTAAAGGGACTTGGTAACATTGTTCATATGAGAGAAAATGGTGCTAAGGTATTGACTTCAATCAGGGGAGTCGCTAGACCTTTTTCAGTGGGGGGGTGTAGAGGCCAACGATTACCGACAAAACTAGTCACCAATTACCGACAAAATTAAATGTCCAATATCTACACATTTAACCCTATAAACCCGGGGCCGAAGGCTAAATTGTTTTTCCTATGGACTATCTGTAGTACTTGCGTATGCGCAAATGGTCATTTTCCACGACGACACAAATATACGAATTATTTCGTCAACTTAGTCAGCATTCAATCATAGCTATATATTTTAATGCAGGCGCGGAGCTAGGATCTAATTTTAGGGAGGGGCGGTAGTGAGCAAGCGAAGCGCGCTCATTAGGGGGGTGTGGGTGATATAGGCCTCCCGCGCAAAGCGCGGAAGCTTAGACATTTCCTTAAATTATTAGGAAATTAAGACGATTTATTGTACCGTTCTCGACTGCTAATCCCTGTCTGAATGAAGTTTCCCCCCCTCCCGCGCAAAGCGCGAAAGCTTTGACGTTTCATTATAAGACTGTTAATTCTTGTCTGAATTCAGTTTCTCCCCCTCCCGCGCGAAGCGCGGAAGATTTGGCGTTCAATTAAATTATTAGAGAAAGTAGACGATTCGTTGAACCGTGCTCGACTCTTAACCCTTATCAGAATGAAGCTTCCCCCTCCCACGCGAAGCGCGGAAGTTTTGTTTGAATTATTAGAGAAAGAAGAGGATTCGTTGTACCGTTCTAGACTCGTCTAAATGAAGTTTTCCCCCTCCGCGCAAAGCGCGGAATGTTTGGCGTTGTATCACAGAAAGGAAGACGATTCGTCGTACCGTTTTCGACTCTTTTTAAGCCCTATTCATCTGAATTCAGTTTCCCTCTCTCGCGCTAAGCGGAAGCTCTGCCGTTTCCTTAAATTATTAATAAAGAAGACGATTCGTTGTATCGTTCTCGACTCGTCTAAGTTTTCCCCTTCGCGCGAAGCGCGGAATTTTTGGCGTTTCAACACAATATAGAGAAAGGAAGACGATTCGTCGTACCGTTTTCGACTCTTATTAAGCCCTATTTATCTGAATTCAGTTTCTCCCTTTAGCGCGAAGCGCGCAAGCTTTGACGTTTCCTTAAATTATTAGAGAAAGAAGACGATTTGTTGTACCGTTTTCGACTGTTATTAAGCCCTATTCATCTGAATTCAGTTCTCCCCCTCTCACGCGAAGCGCGGATGCTTTGACGTTTCATTAAATTATTAGAGAAAGAAGAGGATTCGTTGTACCGTTTTCGACTCTTAATAAGCCCTAATTGTCTGAATTCAGTTTCCTCCTTTAGCGCGAAGCGCTCAAGCTTTATCGTTTCCTTAAATTATTAGAGAAAGAAGACGATTCGTTGTATCGTTCTCGACTAGTCTAAGTTTTCCCCTTCGCGCGAAGCGCGGAATTTTTGGCGTTTAATCACAATATACATGTAGAGAAAGAAAGACGATTCGTCGTACCGTTTTCGACTCTTATTAAGCACTATTCGTCTGCATTCAGTTTCCCCCTCTCGCGCGAAGCGCGGAAGCTTTGACGTTTCCTTAAATTATTAGAGAAAGAAGAGGATTTGTTGTACCGTTTTCGACTGTTATTAAGCCCTATTCATCTGAATTCAGTTCTCCCCCTCTCGCGCGAAGCGCGGATGCTTTGACGTTTCATTAAATTATTAGAGAAAGAAGAGGATTCGTTGTACAGTTTTCGACTCTTAATAAGCCCTAATTGTCTGAATTCAGTTTCCCCGTTTAGCGCTCAAGCTTTGACGTTTCCTTCAATTATTAGAGAAAGAAGACGATTCGTTGTATTGTTCTCGACTCGTCTAAGTTTTCCCCCTTCGCGCAAAGCGCGGAATTTTTGGCGTTTCATCACAATATAGAGAAAGGAAGACGATTCGTCGTACCGTTTTCGACTCTTATTAAGCCCTATTCATCTGAATTCAGTTTCCCTCTCTCGCGCGAAGCGCGTAAAGCTCTGACGTTTCCTTAAATTATTAGAGAAAGAAGAGGATTCGTTGTACCGTTTTCGACTGTTATTAAGCCCTATTCATCTCAATTCAGTTCTCCCCCTCTCACGCGAAGCGCGGATGCTTTGACGTTTCCTTAAATTATTAGAGAAAGAAGAGGATTTGTTGTACCGTTTTCGACTGTTATTAAGCCCTATTCATCTGAATTCAGTTCTCCCCCTCTCGCGCGAAGCGTGGATGCTTTGACGTTTCATTAAATTATTAGAGAAAGAAGAGGATTCGTTGTACCGTTTTCGACTCTTAATAAGCCCTAATTGTCTGAATTCAGTTTCCCCCTTTAGCGCTCAAGCTTTGACGTTTCCTTAAATTATTAGAGAAAGAAGACGATTCGTTGTATTGTTCTCGACTCGTCTAAGTTTTCCCCCTTCGCGCGAAGCGCGGAATTTTTGGCGTTTCATCACAATATAGAGAAAGGAAGACGATTCGTCGTACCGTTTTCGACTCTTATTAAGCCCTATTCATCTGAATTCAGTTACCCTCTCTCGCGCGAAGCGCGTAAAGCTCTGACGTTTCCTTAAATTATTAGAGAAAGAAGAGGATTCGTTGTACCGTTTTCGACTCGTCTAAATTAAGTTTTCCCCTCCGCGCGAAGCGCGGAATTTTTGGCGTTTCATCGCAATATAGAGAAAGGAAGATGATTCGTCGTACCGTTGTTGACTCTTAAACCTTGTTTGAATTTAGTTTCCCAACAAATTTAAAAATTCTGATTTCTTTAGCCGATATTATAGGAAAGTGAAACTTCGAGAAAATACAAGTATTGTAGTTGTAGTCACTCTTGAAGTCGTCACAGGGAATAAAAAGTCACAGTTTGTAGCGGAAAAAAACTTGTCGGCCGACCGACCGACAATATACATCTCACCGACTTCAAACTTCTGCATTGATATACGTAGTACACGAGGATCGAGCAAGATTACCGACACAGCTGACCCGACACAGCAACATATTTACCCGTGTCTTTCTTGCTCCTTAGACGAAACGACTCCACCCAACAACCCCCTTCTTACTTTTACTTCCACTCCTCCTCTCTCAGGCTCTTACCTCCCCCCTCTCTCCTCTCTTTCACCCCCGTTTCTTTTCTTTCCCTTTTACTCTTTTTTTTTCTTTTTTTTCCTTCTTTTTTTTCTTTTCCTTTCTTTCCTCTCCTCCCTCTTTTTCTTTTTCTTTCTTCTCTTTTCTTTCCTTTCTTTTCCTTTCTTTCCTTTTTTTTCCTTTCTTTCTATTCTTTTTCTTTTCTTTTTTTCTTTTCTTTCCCTTTCCCTCTCTTTTTTCCCCTCCCCCTTTTCTCTTTTTTTCCCGACGGCAGCGCAATTTTACCGACAATATCCTGACAAGTGGGGGGGGTGTCGCACCCCCCCACACCCCCCCCCCCTTTGGCGACGCCCCTGACTTCAATGCTAGATGTACAATTAAAGATAATCTGAGAGTTTGAGTGAAAACAGACTACATTCTTAATGATTCAAATTGGGCAAAACTTATCTTATCGATTCCTTAATTCTCTCAACTATATTATTACAATTTAATTCCATTTTAAGTGAGTGAAATCGTCATAAAGCAATGAATTGGCTCTATATATACCATTCCAGACATATTTTAAGTGTTGACAGATTTTTTTTTAAAGCATGTTTTTATATATTATGTTCATGGAAAAAAGGTTAGGAAAATCCGAAAATGGTTGGGAGAATTTACTGTTAGAGGGTGTCGCACAGTGACGCCTTCAAACTCAAAGAAAACCATACATATCTTTGTGGTTTGAGAATTTGTTCAGGATTTTTTGCATGTTAAAGGGTCATCACAGTAGAAGGAATATATTAAGCAACATTTCATATTTTATTTCGGTAAACAACTAAACATGTCTTATCCCTATGTTATATTTTTCTCCCAGCCATGAATGATGAGTCATGAATCTTGTATAGTATGTAACATCCGATGTATTGTTACTCATTGTGCTTCTATGTATAATCTCATCTTAATGATCTTATCACGTGTATTGATATAGTCTTTACAAGTTGTTTACTCCATGTAAAGCGCTGAGAAACGATAATTATGTTAAAGGTAATACAAAGTTTTGGTACGGGTATTTTGTTCCAATGAACATATTGGAAGCATATGCGATTTTACAAAATTCAATGATCGTTGTCGCGGTTAAAATCGAGTTTAAAGTGATGAAATTGTAAATAATAAACTCTTTATGTTGTATAGCGCCCTCTAAAGACTGATATTACTTAAGCTTCAAAACAATGGTTCTTGACTACAATCGATCGATTTGCTATTCCCGTCTGGAAATTATATATCAGAACTGCATTTTCTGAGATTTTCATGGTCGCAGCTTCCAGGTAATGGCCTTAGCAGCTATTTGAAATATTTGAAATTTACCGGGAGCACAGGTACATTTTTGAATATGCAATATCTCGAAAGCAGAAGTGTTTTAGGGGCTAAATTTTCTAGTGCTTATAATTCATCCACAGGGGCATCCAAATATGTCCAAATTTTAAAGAATCACTATTCATCCAATCTTCAACATTTCCCAAAACTTTGCAATACCTTTAAGCGCTACGTAATAAAATGTTAGCTAATTTTAGTATCATATGATTATGTACCATCATGACCATACATACATTTTTCGATTGAAATGTACTATACATTGCATTAAGTTTTAATTCCTCATGTTTTACTCTTGATTATCTTCAGGTCAAAAGAGGAGCGATGACAAATGCTGGGTGTGTGGAGAGAAATCGAATACCTTCCATTACGGTATATTGTCCTGTGAAGGTTGTAAGGTACGTTTGTAATGCATCCTCGTCAAAATAACTATTGCAATATAAGTTTAATTGTAGGCTGCTTAAATACCTTCCATTATGGTATATTGTCCTGTGAAGGTTGTAAGGTATGTTTGTAATGTATCCCCGTCAAAATAACTATTGCAATATAAGTTTAATTGTAGGCTGCTTAAATTAAGATCCGGGTTAACTCGGCACGAGGGCCAACTTGGACACCGCGGCCTAGTCAACTAAGAAAGCTTAAAGGCACACTGTCCTACTTGTAGCTACTTGCTCCCTCTATATAGAAAACTTCCCAAATCGGTGCCTGTTGGTCCCCCATGATCCTCTTTTTCTTATGTTAAATGAGAGTTGAGTTAATGAGATAGCCACCTGTCACAGTGACCTCGATGGCTCGCTGTGTGGTCTAATCCCTTCTGGCTCAGTAGTGGTGACGGTCTTTAAAGGGACTTGGTAAAATTGTTCAGATGAGAAAAAATGGTGCTAAGGTAGTGACTTCAAAACTAGATGTACAATTAAAGATAATCTGAAGGTTTGAGTGAAAACCGACCATTTTTATTAATAATAGAAATTTAGAAAAACTGAACTGATCGATTCCTTAATTCTCCCAACTATGTTATTATATTTCAATTCAACTAAATTTTAGGTGAATGCAAATCGTCACAAAGCAATGAAATGGTTCTTTATATCATTACAGACATTTAAGTGTTGACAGATTTTTAAAGCCTGTTTTATGTCTTATTTTCATGGAAAAACGGTAGGGAAAATTCACCAATTGGTTGGGAGAATTTACTGTTAGAGGGTGTTGCACAGTGATGCCTTCAAAGAAAACCCTAAATATATTCATGGTTTGAGAATTGTTTTCAGGATATTGTGCATGTTAGAGGCTAGAGGGTTAGTTCAGTAGAAGGAATATAATAAGTAACATTTCATTAACAAATTACGCAGTTTTTTTTCATCAACCTTCAACAATGTTTTTACCGGTTCACTTTAATGACAACTGCACATGCAGAACACGATTGGAAAGAGAGTTAGATAAAGGCGAATTCAATAGCCTTGTGCGTCACCGTTTGAAATGTGCGAACTTGGCGATAACATATTACGTAATCAGAACACGATTTCTAATAATCCTGAATATCATGTAACTACGCAATACAAGAGTGCGTCAAGCACGTGCTAAAACACCCACATTCAAGAGTATCTGATAGGAAGGTCTAATATACTTCGTTAAGGCCAAAAAAAAAAAAACATGTTTAGCGTCCTGCCTTTTTGAAAAATAAGAAGGAGGAGGCCCCCCTTTTTTTTCCTTTCTTCAAAATGGCCGCTCGAAATGGTCGCTCGGTACATTTTTCCTGACAATCGGGCTATTTTTCAAGATGGCCGCCGGTATTTTTTCATTAAAAAAACAAAAACAGAAATAGATCATTTTAGCAGTATGTTTTTCATGTTTTAATTCATTGAAGAAGAATTTTTTTTTTTTTTTTTTTTAATATTTTTTAATTATTTTATATTTGTTTTAAACAAATAGGAGGCGGCCCCCAAAACATGTATATTTTTTTTAATGGCCTAATTGTTAGGCCTAATGTTGAAAATTCCAAGTGGTTAAATTCTTTTAAAAAAAGACATCTAAGGCTATTAGAGGTCCAATGCGGAGTTTACACTTAGATTTTTTAAACTGCGCGATGTCCAGTTTTTCCCTAGTGCCGATCTACTTTCCCAACCCTTTATTTTCGAAGGAATGGCATTTATATTATATTTGAATATCTAAACAAACATCTTCTCTCTGATTATGGTTCTGAATAATGGTAAGAATACTGATAACTGTAATTTTAGTGCAATATAGCCTTCTAGTCAGAATAAAAGCCGAATCGGCTTCATATCGTAGACAATCTCCCTACTGGTATGACGCCACTGCGATCTTGAGCCGATTCAGCTTTTGCTCCTCCAATGAGGCTTGAATTTCATTGAAATTTAAGTTTTATTAATCATATGACTATTCAGATCGATGACCATTTATATTTTAGAAGTGTAAACGTTCATATAAAATGCTATTGCAAATTCTTCTGAAAAAAAGTCGTAGTTAGATCGTAGTTAGATCGTATTGTGTACGATGGGCTCTGAGCTGTGCTTAGTGTGCCGAGTACACTATTGATGAAGGTCAGACTGATTTGATGATTTTTTTTCTCCTGGAAACTGGTTATCCTGCACAAGAAATACAAACAAAACCCTACAGCTTCGATATAGGTCTGCATGGAATGAAATAGAGTAATTATCATTCGTTTGGTAGCATCAGGGCCCCGTTGCATGAAGCTTATAGCACCGATAGTAACTTTGCCATAATATCAACTACCATGGCAACATCATTCGACAGCCAATCAAATCAAGGTATCCATGGAAGTTACCATCAATGCTAAGTGTTATGCAACAGGGCCCGACATGAATTCCTAATATAAATTCTAATTATTGCTCAAATCAGAACCATGAAGCCCCATCTTCTGATTCTTTTCTGTTTAATATTCCTATTCATAATGTGTGCAAAGCATTTGCAACGTGAGGGGTCAGGTACGGCGTGGGTCCAGTCTTTGGGTTATGCATTGGGGTAGGGATTGGGGTGGTAGTGTACTCTAGCCCTATACTTTTTTTGTTAGCATACATAGTTAAAGAGAAGGTCGAGTTCTGGGAAGAGGTGAACAATAATTTGTGAGCGTTATCATTGTTATTTATGCATGTCTGGAACTTACTGGAAGAACATTCAGATAACAAATGTTTCCTGAAAAGCAGGGCTCTTCAAATGCCTTAATATTCTAAATATTTCATGTAACAGCATAAAAATCGGGACGGATTTTTTTCGCCACATGTTCGTGTAGTCCCATATACATATTTATGTGTACAATGCTTGTAACTTTACCAAGACTGGGCCAAATTTGTCATCATTTTGATGATTCCAGAAATTTGCGGTACACACAAATACTTATATGCTAGATGATCAACCTTTTCTGATCGATTCCTCACCGTTTCTTTCACAATGCAATCGCATGACCAGAACTCAACTTTTTCTTTAAGTCACACTGATCTGAATTATGAGCCTGTCCAATGATCATCCTTTATCTTTTTAAAATACTTTTTCTAGAGCTTCTTTGCTCGGGCCAGCTCGAATCATATCAGCTACAACTGCCCGACCAAACAGTGTGTGATAAACAAGGAGACTCGGAACCGTTGCATGTACTGCCGCTGGAAGAAATGTGTGGCTGTAGGCATGTCCAAGACAGGTAGGTGTTTAAGATATAAAGACCTCAGTATTTTGTGTGGCTGTAGGCAAGTCCAAGACATGTGGGTGTTTAAAATTTAAAGACCTCATTATTTGTGTATGTAGACCGAGTCAACACATAGTAGCAAGCATGACTAGCATAATGCCGGGGTAATAATGATTGCAGGGCCCTCAGGTAGAACAGTATTAAAACTGATGAGGCTACCCTTGGTAAAGAATGCGTATTATTATAATTGTTATATTTCACTTTTTATTTGTTTTCATTTTATAATTATTATCCTTACACAACATTTTACAATTTTTTTGAAAATATAACCAGCGGCTAAGCTTAAGTCTAGATATTGATGTTGCAAAACATCATGGGGAGCACTGGTCTTAATAGGTGGATGTCTGGATAATATCAAGGCCAATAATAATTGGGGGGGGGGTATGGGGTGTGGACTCATCTTCCCATCTTACCTTCTTCGTCTCTCTCTCTCTCTCTCTCTCTTTCTATTTGTCTCTGACTCTATTGCTTCCCCTTTCTTGGTTTTTAATGCTACCAATGGGGCCACGAGACCCTGTAGTCACGCCACTGTTTGTATTGAGTAACAGATCTGCCCACATTATGAACGTCGCTGTTTGTGATCACTTTAACTGCCATTAGGCAACCTAAAAAAGCTGTTTAGGTTACCCGGCAACCAAGCCAAAGGTAAAGTGAGAGTCTAATACTAGGCATATTATTTTTAAAGGTTATAATTCTTTTAATGTCATTGCTGTAAAATAAAAATTGAAAAATGTTAATTGTGTGTGTGGTTATCTTTTTTCATTAGCCTCCAAACTTGGTCGCCGTTCAAAGCAGCTTAAGGCCCAGATCGCGAAGCACTTACCCAAATCCGGTCCAATTTCGACATCTTCAGACTCGGGTCTAGACAGCCCAATATGCAGTCCAAACGATGGCTCGTCCCATCCAAACACACCCAAGCAGATCTCCTCTCCAACCTTGTCTAGCTACGGTGAGTTCTCCCCGCTCTTCGATGCTAGCTCCAAGTCTTCAAGGCACAGCATGGAGCTGAACAGCCCTGCTGGAAGTGTCTTTGCGCCAACAGATACCTCTTCTACCCACGACGAATGTGAGCCACATTCTCGGAAGCGCAACAGTACCGATGAAGATATCCACTCAATGTCCTTGAAGTCACCGTTGTCGCTCCAGTGGCAAGACGTATCGTCCGTTCCGCTTCCGTCGCCGACGAGCGCCTGGTTCAATGTTATCGATGATCCTCAGTTGGAGAAGTTTGCTGCGGATATCCATCGTATCCGACTGGAGAGTTTCATGTTTGAATGCGTCCACACACCCAAACGGAAGGTGCCTCCAGCAATAGACATGGATTCAGTACGTCAAGGGTGTCACATGGTGGTGAAGATGCCCACAGAGTCCCTGATGGATTCTATGCTAGGCTGCATGACGGATATCATCAGGAGGGTCGTTTCCTTCTGCAAGCGAATTCCTGGTTTCCCAGAGCTTCCCATTCAGGACCGCACGGCACTCATCAAGAACAACATGTTCGAGATGGTGTTGGTCCACTCCTCGCATCTCGTGGAACGGAACGAGCTGTTTGTCGTCATGGGCGACCCCCATCTCATCCTCCCTATGGAATTACTGAAGATGATCCCCTTCAGTGGAACCATTGTACCTCTCTTTAGACTCAACGACAGAATACAGAGTCTTGGGTTGTCAGCGCGAGAAACCAGTCTGCTATGTGCCATGGTCATGCTCGCTCCAGGTAAGAGCTAATTTTTGTCATACAATTAAAATCGGGAAATGTAACACCTGATTTTTGTCTTCTATCTTTGTTTGTCTTCCATCATCTATGAATGATGACGTTTCACAAGTAGCCTGATTAAGCAGAGTGGTTTATTTTCAGTGTTATCAGTGGTAATATTCAATCCATTCTTTTGTCAATTATAAGGCACAAAGGACATGGTTTGTTGGTAGGTTGTATTCCGCCAGATTAAAAATCCACTGCCTGGACTGTGTCCGTGTCGCGAAAAAATAACACAACCTCAGCGATAAAACGGAAACAGTCCTTTGTCTTTTCATTCTTTACCCTCCCGACTACTGGTGTATTTTCGGGGATCGCTCGATTAGTGGAGACTTTGCATTTTGTGCGGGACGTAAGGGAAGGGGGGAAATAATGATTAAATGGAGAAAAAATATGTACAAAGGGACAGAATCTGGACTACAAGATTGAATGAAAAGGATTATCATTCTGATGTGTGTTTAGTCTAATTAATCCCAACAATGGATTATTCTACGATAATAAGTTTAAGTAAACTGGTAATTCCTATTTCAAAGCCTTGTTACTGGAAGTATCTCAGCTTACAGTCCAAATAATATTTAAAACAACATTGATGTATCGAATCTTACACAAGCATCGTTTATTGTTTTACTGACACATTCACGAGTTGCCTCTCCAGGCCTGATTAGCAGGTAATATGGTAATCGAAATGATGGACAAAAGCGGTAATATATTCTGCTGAAAGAATGCCTCATCGCTTGTACTTAAAAAGTCACGTATTTTTTCTCTGTCTTGTTTCTGCAGACGGGGAGGATATCGAGCACCGCGACACGATCTCGGTCCTACAGAACCGCGTGGCGCAAGCCCTTCGTCGAGAGATCCGAGCCTCACTACGAGTTGATCCCGACGACACCTTCATGCAGCTCTTCATCGTTCTTCCCATGCTTCGCGAGATGAACGTTGCACATCGCAACCTCGTCTCCAACTTCAAGATGAAGATGCCGGGGATGTTCAGCGATCTGCATCAGGAGGTCTTTGAGTAGGTTCTTGGAACTTCTTGCATGGTCCTTGGAACTTCTTGAATGGTCCTTGGAACGTCTTGAATGGTCCTTGAAACATCTTGAAGGGCCCTTGGAACTTCTTGAATGGTTCTTGGAACTTCTTGAATGGTTCTTGGAACTTCTTGAATGGTCCTTGGAACTTCTTGAATGGTCCTTGAAACATCTTGAATGGCCATTGAAACTTCTTGAATGGTTCTTGGAACATCTTGAATGGCCATTGAAACTTCTTGAATGGTCCTTGGAACTTCTTGGATGGTCCTTGGAATATCTTGAATGGCCCTTGGAACTTCGTGAATGATCCTTCAGGCCTTTGAGGATTATACTCAAGCAGATTCTTTCACTCTGTGTATTACCGATGAGGTCTTTGAGTAAATCGGTGGCTCTTTGAGTGAGTCATCCTAGTCACCATTTTGATTTCTCGGCACTGTCCCGAATTATTCGCCGTCACCGGAAGTCATGTTTAACAAATGGAAAATTGAACCTCAGTCTAGATTCCTTTGTTAGAATTGACTAAAATTGGCCGAATTTTAGTAAAAAAACGAACGATCATATTTTTGTACCTGTGATGTGTGTTTTTATCAGCTAAACCATAGCTGGAATATTTGTTATTATGATCACTGCTTTATAGAGGATTTCATATACTGAAGGCAAAGAATGTTTGGCCATATTTCTGGTTATCAAGGAGCTTACCAAAACCACTTATGTTGGTTTTAAGGTGTTTTGTTGAATTAAAATTATGAACGACTCATTGTCGAAATTCAGTTGACATTTCGTTATAAAAAATTACTATTCATTGTTTAACAATCTAGATTTTTGATCATATTTTATGGTGTATGGGTTATCTCTTTTGTGGACGTTCCATGTATCAAATGCATAGTTCGTAATCCCCGCAAACTCTCTGAATTTCTATTTTATTATGAAATAATACACTCTCATTTCTTAACTATCTGTTCTGATAAAGAGTAAGGCCTATTCATGTTCCGTTTTGGGGGACTTAAATTTTAGTCCAAAAAGCCATTTCTTACCTGCAGAATGCTTCTGAGCCTTATTCAAACTGTGTTTTAATTGTGGACAGTCTACACTTTTATAGTCTATGAATGTCTCAAATGTCCAATTAATTTTTGTTTAAACTCTTCGTAATGCGCGCTACAATATGTTTTAATGTTTTTTATGACGTAATCATTATGGAGAGTCTCTTGACTTGCCTACTATAATACCTTTTACATTTAATTCAATGTTCACTTGTTAAAAGTCTATTATTTATATAGATAGTTACAGTATAGTACTTAGCATTTCCATTTCGCGGGCCGACCAAAAATAAAGAGACCAAAAAGCAACAAAATAATGGTAATAGGATATTCTGTATCTTTTGTGGAGAATTTATTTTGCCTTTTCCCTCGCATTAAGCCCAACACAAACTACACAATCGTCGTGCGATCCGATTTTCGAAGAAATGACAATTGTATTATAGATAGGAAATCTAATCAAATTTCATCTACCTGAATTACCTTCTTAAAAATGATAAGAATACTACCAAACGGAATTGTAATGCAATGAACTGTTTGAGTCGGAATGAAGGCCAGGGCCCCGTCTTACAAAGAGTTACGATTGATCCAAATCAATCACAAGTTTGCAGTCTCCCATCTCTTACGTGCATAGTTACGATTGATATCAATCGCAAAATAAGTTGCGATTGATATCAACTCTGCTTTGTAAGACGGGGCCCTGATGTGACGTCACTACGATTCTGAGCCGATTTAGGGCTTATATTCCAACGAAGCAAGAAATCCCTTTATTTTCTGAATCATTATGACTATTCAGAAGATTTTACATGATTAAAAGTTCGTATCGAATGTTATTGCAAATTTTTTTTTCTAAACCGGATCGTAGTGGGATTGTACAGTGTGCGGTTGACTTACTCTTCACCAGATTATAGGCTTGGAAACTGACTTGTCTGAGCTGTTATTGGGTTGGATTGCGACATCGCCATGCAATTTACTAAGTGATAGGGGAACCGACTATGATATTTACACTTTGAAGGCCTATATATATCAATACAAATTAACACATTATGCACGCGTTGATACAAATATAATACTTTGAATGTACATATATATAGCCTAGTGGCAACTCATTTTACGATGGAAAACTATAAAATATATATACTGCTGATGAGAAAAGAAGTACAAAAATAACTTCATCATCTACAACGTTGATGTAGAAGTGTGGTGGTCTTGTGGTTAAGTCTCCAGACTCAGAACTACAAGGCCCGCAGCACTAACTTCCTTTGTCAAGACATTAATCTACATTTGCCACATTCGACACAGGTGAGGTAAATGGGTACCCGGCAGGAATAATTCCTTAATTTTTAAAAGATATAAATAATGCTAGAGCGCCGTATTGACAGCCATGCTAAAGCGGTGGTTATCACTGTGGAGCGCCAGAGTGTCAACTCTGACAGATATGAGCGCTATTAAGAACCAGCTGTTGACATTATTTTTATTATGCTGAATACTTAATTTTATGTAAAATATCTCTGGTTCAGTTATGTTTTGTTTTTAGATCGTACAGCCGCTGATTCGCACATTGTAGAGCGTGTAGTTATAGACAATGTTTATTATATATAGATATATACGAAGATGTATAACTTGTAAATAAATCGTTCTAGGTCTTTTGAAGGTACTGTATAGTTATGGTCTTGTGAAGGATAAGATTTTCCATTTACGATCTGAAAGATTCTGTTTTACACATGTAATATAAACTGTTCATGATTCGAAAAACTTCAAACTGTTGATTTAGAGTTCAATTATTAGTTCATAATCGAACAGTAACAATATCCTCAACAACTTGAAAAGCAAATATAATGAGTTCACGTTATTTCCGTGTTTTGTTCTATATAGATTACATTCTGAAGTGAACTTATTTGTTATCACCAAATATGATTACTTTTGTTATGAAAATTAAAAAACTGCTATTTTGAATAAGGTAAACGCGCATTTGTAGAGGTGTCATGGTCTAGCCAGTGGATACGTCACTACTATGTGGATCACAATGGTTCATGGTTCAAGTACTTTGGTTTGAACATCGATCTACGTTTGCCACTCTCCACCCAGGTGTAGTGAATGGGTGCCCTGTCCGAGGTTACCTGAACCTAAATGCTTTCAGCGCCTTCGATGAGCTGGGCAAAAGCCAGTGTGTAAACGTGGTACTGTGTAAAGGGCCTTGAGCACCCGTGTGATAATATTAATGGCGCCATACTAATGTAGCTACGATTATTTTCATTACTCTTTTAAGCAACAAATGGAACATAACGTGGGGGTGCATGCGTAGAAATTCACCTTGTAAGCATCCCAATATTCAGGTTTTCACAGACTATACGGTACCTTTGAATATCCTTTATCTTGTATATTCATTATTATGCACTTTAAAGTCAGGGTATGAGCATAGGGTATTGATAATGTGATATGTGTGTGAGCTTTAGGAAGTTTCAACTTTCCACGCCTGCGCGGTTTTGGCATATATTCAAAGTGAATTCTAATTTCTGTACATAAATGTGTGTGTGTGGTATACGTGTATCCCAATCTCGGTGTAGTCTGTCCCTGCAGCTTATGAAAATCTTTTAAAGAATCTGATTATTCCGATTCGACATTTTTTAATTATACCAAATATTCTATTGATTGACTTATCAGTATTATGATAGTATTATGTTGCATGTGTGTGTTATATTAAGTGCATGTTTACAAGATTATCAACATACTGAGTAAATTCATTTCAGTATCAACGCAATTAGATCCCTTTCACTCTTCCTCACATTTTATATGTTCTGATTCTCCTGTGTTTTCGTTGTTTGTTCTTTTGTCGTAAAAGCCAAGTGTTCTATTTTTCTTTCGTTTTTCCCCGTTCATCTTTTTCACAACCATAGTATTATTACGAATGGGCATATGTCCTCATAATTATAGCCCCCTAGGTCCATTATGATAGCTTCGTGACATGATTGTATATTACATTGGAAAATCGTGTTTTGCATATGCCTTGTAAAATCATTGGAATTTTATATATTTGTGTATTTCTAATTGCAATTTACTCATACGATGTTTGAATTAGGAGTATAATATTGCGAAAACAATGTATTATTCTATCGGTTGCTAAATGTATTATTGATAATAATTCATAATTCGCCCGCTTAGATAGTGTTTAAGTAAATGCAGCTGTTTATATTATATACAGTGACGTCAGCTTATGCCCTTCTCATTAAAACAAACAAACAATGTTTTAACTGAATCCTTCTACAATGTGTATAGCCCCCCCCCCCCCCCCCGACCTCATTCGCAACACCCTTAACGAAAACGATAGTCCACGACTCTTGTACTGTTTGACGTTTAATGATTTTCAAATCGATTCCTTGTAAAGGACACGCGATTATTGACATATACCTTGTATATTATTTGTATATATTTTGGTAAATATTTAGGCCTTAACTTGAGATTTGATCAACTCTCAGAGTATTATCTTGACGTTGTGTATGACACAAATTACCGTGGTTCTTGTCAAGCCATGTTTACATAAATGTGATGGTTCTAAATTGTATCGAAAGTTTACGGTTGATGCTATTTTTATAACAATTTCATGGGGGGAATGGTAGTTTTCATATTTCTCTTGTAGTAGTTCTAAATGTGTTAGGTAGTTTATGTGATTTTTTTTTTCTAACTTAAAAGCTCCCATTTTTCGGCCACATTTTTTTGTTGGTGATTGGATAATAATTAATTTTCAGTCAAAGTTTGTGGGATCGTTGATTGTATCATTGTCATTTTGGTTTCATTTTTAATGTAATTAAGAAGCAAAAATTGAATTCATAGGTAAACTGTTTTGAACTTATAGTATTAACTGTATTTTCAAGTTAATGCAGTGTCCATGGTATCGATGTAACTCATGGACATGATCATATCTAGTTACCAAAGATTTCAATAAGAAATACGATGGGATAAATTTTGCAGTATGTTAGCCTTCTTCACACAAAAAAACATTGTATTAGAGTTATTCAATTAATTCCATTTAACTTTTTCAATGACTAACAAAATGTAAGAACTCCATTCATTGTTGTTTAATAAAAATGATCACATAACTTCAATTTCACTAAACAAATGTTAGATTTTGTACATGTATCTGCTTCTTTCTTTGCCCCCTTTCTCTCTCTCTCTCTCTCTCTCTCTCTCTCTCTCCCTCTCTTCCTCTCTTCCTCTCTCCCACACACGCGCCCCCACACACCCTTTCTCTCCCCACGTCTCTCTATTTTCCTCTCTCGTTTTACCTATTTTGTTTCGTCATGTTCGTTTGTTCTTTAAGATTGTTTTTCTTCTGTAGCTTTTGTTCGTCTGTGAGCGTGTCATGTGTAAATTGGAGAAATTGTTCGATGGGAAACTGAACGGTTTATAATAATGGATACAGTGGTGAATTAAAAGATATGCTATATCCCCAAGTCTAAGTTTTCTTTACATCATTCATTTGTGTATCTGTTTCGTAGTCTTTACAAATAAGGAAACAGCCAGTTTGGTCAATGGGTTCCGCGATCAATTCCTACCCATATCTAAAGAGACTTGGTAACATTGTTGAGATTATATAAAATGGTGCTAAGGTAGAGCCTTACATGCAAGATATACATTTAAAGATAATGTGAAAGTTTGAGTGTAAACAGAGCATTATTAATGAGAAAAATTGAGAGAAAAAAAATGATCTGATCGATTCTTGAATTCGCCCAACTATATTTATTATAATGTAATTTAATTCTAGGTGAATGTTAATCGTCACAAAGCAATGAATTGGATCTACATACCATTCCAAACATTTAAGTGTTGAAACAAATTAAAAGGCCTGTTTTGTGTCCTATTTTCATGGAAAAACGGTTGGGAAAATTAAAAAAAATGGTTGGGAGAATTTACTTTTAGAGGGTGTCGCACAGTGGCGCCTTCAAAGAAAACCAGAGATATCTTTGTGGTTTGAGAATTGTTTTCAGGATCAATGCATGTTAGAGGGTTAGTAGGCCTACAGAAGAAGGAATAAAATAATTAACATTTTATTTTAAAAATTACGCAGTTTTTTATCAACCTTCAACAATGTTACCGGTTCACTTTAAAGGAGAAGGCCATCCTGATATTAAGTTGGTTGTAATAGAAGCATAAAATTGAGAGTACCGTAAGCGATTTGACATAAGAAAGTTATGCATATTGAAGGTGCGATCAAATAATCACAAATTTGCAACTCTGTGGCGTATCTGGTGAGCTCCCCTTCCCTTTGCTCAGTCTTAAAATCTATATTTTCCCTCAAGAAAATTTCCAATCGTGCATTAGCCCTAAATATAATATGTGCAGTTATGTTGATTATACAAAACCTGTATGAAACAAATCTAATCCGTCATCAAAAACTAAGCAAATAGAAATGTCATGTACATAACATTTAGTCTATTACATGTTATTGGACATGTTACTGAATATTGACTACTTAAAAATTGACTACTAATGCCTTGTGCGTCACCTTCTTAAATGTGTGGACATGACAATGAGGCATTACGTAATCCTATTGTATGTACAGTATTGTATTAAAATTGGCCTTTCATTTGCATTTAATTAATATTAATTTTTAGAATATTGTGTATGATTCCTTTTAATTTGTATGACGTTTTTAATGTTTTGAATTTTGTAATTTCATTTGTAATTTAGCCTTTGGCTACAATGAGTGAATAAAATACCTAAAAAAAATAAAATATTTCTGAAATACATGCAATTGCGATCGTGTTTATTGAGATAGTGAAAATAAATACCATATAGGGCCATACTGGACGAAGTTTTAGGCATAAGGATAATAATGAGACCGGCCATCGTAGAGGGCGAAATACAGCTTTCAAACAAATTGCCACTTGAGTGCAACATGACTTTGTACGTGTCCATGTATTGGGAACCCGAGCCATCTCCTTTTGGGCTTTTAGAAAAACAGAAAGTAAAATAAAAATAGTAATACAACAACAAATAGAGCATTTGTGAAAACTGCAGCTATCTTATTCACAGACCCTAGGTGGTGAGTGGAGAGAGAGAGAGAGAGAGAGAGAGAGAGAGGGAGAGAGAGAGGGGGGAGGAGAAAGAAAGAGAAGAGAGAGAGAGAGAGAAAAAGAGAGAGAGAGAGAGAGAAAAAAAAAAGAGAGAGAAAAAAAGAGAGAGAGAGACAGGGGGAGGGGAAAGATAGGGAGCAATGGTTCTATAGTTTATTTATTTGGCTACGAGAATTTGAATTTCTGCATTTATCCTCAACGGACCAACATATTGTTGCTATAACTTTCAGATGACTAAAATAAGAAAAGAGAATACAACCACGATGTTCAATGAACATATTTCTTTCATTTTATTTTATGTTATCAATATATAATTTTTACTTGTTAAATCTCTTAAATACAATATATTAAATTGATGACTGTTCCTGCTCATTATAATGTATATACACTGTATCACAAAATTATAGGCAGGCCCTCCCCCTTTCCCATCATGCATGAGTATAACATTGAATAAATACTCTCTGAACTGGATAGCTTTAACTTTTCAAACTACCAAAGTTAATGATGTACTAGTGCCAAGGCATTAAGAGTACTTCATAGTCTGAAATCAAGGTATATTATATAATCAGAAAGCATGGGGGCATTGTTATAGAAAGTTATGAACTTTCACAGTTGGTAATCAGTGAAACACAAATTGGCACGCCACTGTGCCGTATCTTGCAAGTTCTTCTCCAGTTTGCTCTGCATGTACAGAAAATGTCATAAACTTTCAGTTTTTGATGACGGAATAGATTTGATTCATACATCGGTCGTATAATAACATCTTTGCAATAATTATATTTAGTGTTAATGTATGATTGACAAGTTTCTTAAGAGAAAATATGATTACTTTTTGTTCAAATATTTATTTTTAAAAAGTTTCTTAGTACAGGGCAAATGGAAGAGGACCCTCCAAGATACGTCACAGAGTTGCCAATTTGTGTTTGCTTGTTCGCACCTTCATAATCCAAAACTTTCTTATTTTGAATTTTTTTAAATCTACCTTTCCCGGACCTGTTTCTCTCACGTTTCTGCTTCTATCAAAACTAATATCAGGTGGACTTTCCATTTTAAAAGTTTGAGGCCTAAGTTTTCCTTTTTGACAAACTTGATTTTAGATCTAGTGTACTGAATTTAATATCTGTAGAATGTATACCAATATGTGCATGGAGCAGACAAAGTGTAAATGAGGTATTTGAAAGGACAACCCAACCCTTGCGATATGTTCATTTATATAAAAGCGAAGAAACAGATAAATAAGAGACACAGGATGGCTAAAGTTTGAGATAAATCAGACCAATAATAAGATATTCATGAATGTTTGAAATATGATAGCTATGCGAATCTCAAGTTTAACTCTCCTGTTTATTGTGAACAAATATATAATTAATTTCTTATTTCCTCCAAGTGCCTTATCCCTTGGGGCACTACTCAAAATATAATATGGATAGTATATTTTTTGTCTAAGTCCTCTAAATAGAAAAGACCCTCCCGAGTAATACATTTTGAAGAAGAAAAAAAAGATGACATTTTAGTTGTGTTTAATGTTGGAACAAATGGGAAAGTTGTCCGGCACTACATCACAGTTACATAACCATTTCAGTCAGTTTGAAGTTCCCAAACATACAGTGATTACAACTTTCAAAAATTCATAGCCTTCTTCTGTTTTGTCCGATTTCGTTCAAATTTTCACAAGTCTGCTTCCCTTATTTTCTGCCTTCTTTCAGAGTTTTTTGCTCTGAAGGTTGAATTTCCCTTTAATGCTGCAAAAGTACAAGCATATATGATTATGCAAACTGAGTGACAGAAAGAGTTATGGCATATATCATAAGCGAAGAATAAAGAAGTGTTTCACAGAAACAAAAACAAATACATAAGTGTCATATAATTTATGTACAGTATATTATCATAAATCTATAATAAAGCTCTTGTTTAAGAACAGAAATGTTTACAACCAACAGGTATTGACATCATAAACGTACAGAATAATCATTTCAAATATGAATTTCTGTATGAAGCAGTGATCATTTTTCTTTCACATCAGGATATTGCTTTACTGTACACATTTACACGTAGTATATAAACAGAATAATCATGGCACACACACACATCTAAGCAATAACAGCAAACATAGTGATCAATTCCACCATCTGCCTCTGTCTGTGGTTTTATAACATCCGGACATGAGTTGTTTTCACGTAGATGAGTTATATCAAATAAAAGCAGAACAAATATTACAAATTTGAATATGGAGCGGGAGATGGGGTGGAAGGGGAGACAGAGGATGATAATGATGTGGTTTAAAAGAGGAACAAAAATCACAGCAAAGTAAAAATGAATATGCCAATGGAGTAGTTTGGAGGCACAAAACCTTGTCAGTCATGGCGCACAATTGATAGAGGTCCTGTGGTCTATTGGATTAGTCACCCAACTGCAAATCACAAGGTATGGGTTCAAATCCCAGCACGACACTAACGTCCTTTGGCAAGGCGTTAATCTACATTTGCCACTCTCCACCCACGTGTTAAATGGGTACCTTATAGAATGCGAAAGTTAATGTAGTTTGCTCAGCATTGTGAGTGTCTGTAAAATGACGCCTGGCTGGAATGCTCCCCAGGGAGTGGAGAATGAGCATACATTGTGTGCGAGTAAGCCTAAATTCAATGACGCTTAGAGACATAGTTGATGTAATAAGCACTAAATATAAAAAGTTGAATATTATTATTAATAGAGTGTTTTAGTTATGAGAAGCAGAATGTCTTTTCTCACCCCACAGGCACTCTGGAATCAGTCATATATTCCTGCTTACTTTTGACATACCCACTAGCCCAGAGACTGACAGCAATATGCTCATGGTATTCTGTTCAAGCGTCAACAAAATTATAGTTTGCGCTTGGAGACTACCATGAGAGCACGTGCACCACTATACCATCTGTCCAGAGCCAGAAGAGGGTCTAAACTTGTGTGTTGAAGTATTTGAGTTAAATTATTGGTTGTCAACTAACTGCATAGTACTGTACACAGTTAATAAGCATGTAGTCAGCTGTTCAAATAGGTTGAGCAATGAGCTGAAGGTTTACCAAATATTGGTATTATCCCTGAACATTACAAAGCTAAATATATTGAACAAGTCTGATTCACATAAGATCATTGTATACATGATAATTATGATAATAATGATGATAATGATAATAATAATAACAACAACAATATAAATTTACCCGGATA
Source organism: Strongylocentrotus droebachiensis (assembly GCA_035222895.1). Lineage (NCBI taxonomy): Eukaryota > Metazoa > Echinodermata > Echinoidea > Camarodonta > Strongylocentrotidae > Strongylocentrotus > Strongylocentrotus droebachiensis. The sequence goes on from JAVYIG010007942.1 coordinate 65,266, forward strand.
GGTACATAGTATATGATACCTTTGTACCCCACCAGGTTATTGAAGAGGTCAAGCTGTAAGGTCAAGTATTTAAGTAATCATTTACAGCTGGACCAAAGTTGATGTTCCCTAGAGGTGTTCTACCCTGCAGTCTACATGGCACATTATTCAATATTGCAATTTCCTATTGAACTTCTATCTCTTGATTTCTTTACCACGATAAGACTTTTAAAGGGATAGTTGAGTTCTTGTTCAAGTCTGCAAATGCCTTCGAAGTGCATGGTTGTTGCTCTTATTCTTATTCATGACATTTCTAGTGCCTTTTTAGAACCTAAAATTGCTATGAAGGTAATTTTAGACCCCAATATGTGTGAATTTAGATTGAATACGGTCATAACAATTCAACTCCACTTAAAAAAAATATGGTGACCATTAATTAATCAATTAATTGATAATAGCAATACACAGGCCGGCTAATTGTGTGTATTATAACCATCACAAAAATCCAACAAAAAGCCAATATTGGTATTGGCTGGAAAAAAACGTATAAGGTGTTTTCTCGTTTTTCAACGGCTGGTTTCAAATCACTGAATATTTGTGAGGCACTACAAATTTTAGAAATTGTTATATGTATGGACATCTCAGCCCTCTCTGAACCAATTTTGATCAAAGAAAGATGATTTTGTCATTTAAATTGTATATTTGTTCAAATTTGGCACTTTTCAGTTTTTCGTTATCTCACAAACAAATTATTTTGTGTAGAGCCCTTTGCAACGAAACTCAACAATCCCTTTAAATATGATGATCAATGGTACACAAATCTTGTATTTTAGAATCAAGATAGCAGATGGAATTATCACGGTGAAGGTAAATTCTCATCTTTTACAAAGACATATACAGGCATAATTTGTAGGATTAGTTTAAATGTCATTTTTACCAGTTTGTGAATACATCTTTATTACAAGTACATACAACATGTATGTACTATGTTTTTATCATTAACCTTTCAGAACCAATATTTACTGTTATCAGTAAGGTCATTAGTCCAATCATGTGTTAAATACTTCTTTGAAAGCCAAACTTAAAGTGCACCTTGAGCTCTGGTAAACGATTGCAAATACATTTGGACAATATGTACACGTGTACATTGTAATAAATAGAATGGACCTAATTCAAATTGCTTATACCACTAAATAGAAACAGAATACAGACCATATTTTGTACGCAATTGTTGTCAATGACATTTGTCATCAGTCGTTAAGTTACTAGTTTCATGTAAGTATACTTTTTTAGACAGCTTATATTTTTTGCACCTTTTTGCACCTTGCTATACACCCTGTACATGTACATCATTACAGATTTACACATAATGCAGAGATGCCAACTTTTGGAAAACAGAAATAGGGAGGATTTGTAACCGACACCACATAATGTGCGCGTAGCGCCCGACCCATGCGGCCGGGGTCCAGGGCCTGCTTTAGGGCCCTGGAAGCTCTGGGGTTCTAGATGATCTCTGGTGCAATCTGTGCCTTATTTCGCAGCATTTTACATGTGTATTTAGTTAAATAATTCCCACTTTTAAAAAAAAAAAATTACAAATTGTACAAAATGCATGATGAATTCCTTTCAGACTTCCGAATACTAGGGTACTTGATACTGTTTCGGTCTTATACTTCTGAGACCATTTTTTGGTCTTCTTTTGCTGATTTTCTGCCATTTGGATTCTGTGTCAATATCCACGCATTGGTTACAGCGATCCATATGCTGAAACAATCTTTTGCTACTTTGTCTTTTAACATAGTGGAAATACTACATGCTAAAGTTAACACACGGTATTTCTCATTCAATTCACAGATATATATACTGGGGGAAAAAAAAAAAAAAAAAAAAAAAAAAAAAAAAAAAAAAATCATTTTTTTATTTTTTTTAATATTTTTTTTTTAATCGGGAGGATAAGGATGGAAATCGTAAGGTCGGGAGTTGGGGTGAATTATCGGGAGCCTCCCGATGAAATCGGGAGGGTTGGCATCTCTGATAATGAAATAGCTACCAGTCTAACACACAATTTTTGGCACTTCTATTTAAAATATTCACATGTACAGTACAACTGTTACGTGCGCCTGATTCAAATTATCATTATCAGAAATTGTCATACTTTCACAATACAGGCTATTTTCTATCTACAGGTATGTACATTTATAATTGCACACTGCTTTGCTTCTTGTATTCACTGAGATGAAAGAGATGTTAATTCTTTGATTTAGAATAATGCTTCGACATAAATGTCAGCTGATGGTTACAACAACTTACTATGACATTAAATAGCTACATTGTACATGTGGAGTGTCGCAGACCACACTCTCATGCCACATGAATGTGTACTCCCCTTTTGTGAAATTAATGATCATTTTATGCACTAAGGAAAAAGTTTCTAGTTTTAAATTAATATAATTTGCTAAGAAAATTCACTCCTCACCCTGTTTTGTCAGGCACACAATACATCAAATAGAGAAGCAAGGTCACACAGCATTTTCTCAATATTGTTACATTATCACAAAACTCATGAGGACCATTTAACTGTCCCTTTCTTTAAATGTCTTTTAATACTGTTCTGACTTAAAAAAATAAATCTCTTTGGTTAATAAGAGATATAGTTTGGGAATCAGGGGCGACATTGTGAAAAATAAAGTAATTTTGATTTTCATATAAGCATATTTCAATTGTCACAATTAATCAAATCAGAGGAGATCAATGTACATAGCTGGCAGCATCTGTATATATACATATACAGTGTTGTTTAGAAAGACATTTGCGAAAGTAATAATAATAATTTTTTTCCTGTGTGATTTTACCCTGCCTATTAAACCTGCTTCTCACTATTAAACATACCAGTTATGATAACTTATACGTAGTTTCCAGAATATTATCCCTGAAAATACCAAAGAGAAAACAAACAAGCAGTCACACTGTATTTTCATCTCGTAAGTACAAATCATTCTCTTCGTCGTCGTCTTCAAAGTAGTCCAGCTCCTCATCGTTGCAGGTGCCGTTTGATTGGTGGAGAGGGAGCTCTTCGTATCTCCTGCCGTTCATGCGCTTCCTGTGCATCTGACGTTTGCCTCGGAGGTGTTTGGGTATCATAGCCAGTCTCGTTTTCAGGAGCTCTGCAATGTGACAGAAATAAAGTGCCAGGAATAAAAGTTTGTACAACATTGTATATGTTCCTGCGGTCAGTTTCCTACCTTAGGCCTAACCTAAAGCTCAATAAGGGAGTTTACAGATACAATCTGAGCATGGGCAGATAAAGGTCATTTGTACCAAAAAGGTAAAACCCACAAAGACGAATACTGGATATGCGCTCATGAAAGTTATGTAACATTATTCATTTATGCACCAACAGTAACAGTACATTCTATGATACATGTACGCAGGTGGAAGTATTCTTTTCAAGAGGGCAAACAAAAGATATTCATGGAGCACATCTAGACTTTGGCAGTTATTATTCTAATATGCTCAACGTGGATCTTCTCCATGTGTAAAAGATCTGTGGATATTTGGGGTCATTTGTACCATGTGCTACAGTATCTGTAAACTCCCTATATTGCAACCCTAACCCTTACAGACCTACACATTTGAAATAAAGCCTGGAGCAAATGTTGAATTATTGGAAGTCTGGAACAGTTCATGTTAGGACCAGTTTGCTTGATTTCTAAATAGATTTCTACAGAAAATGTAGTTTTAACCTTTCCTCCTGCTCCCTTTTTATTGGCCAAACCTCCCTTTTATTATTATTATAATTTTTTGTTTTGACAGGAAAAAAAAATTAATCTGAGCAAATTAAGAGGATGGGGTGAGAAAAGGACTAATGTTGAGCCATTTTAAACTTCTTTTAAGCCACACTGTACTACTTGCTCCCTCTATCTAGAAACTTCCACAATCGATGCCTGTTGGTCCCCCATGATCCTCTTTTTCTTATGTTAATTGAGAGCTGAGTTAATGAGATAGCCACCTGTCACAGTGACCTCACTGGGTGGTCTAATCCCTTCTGGCTGAACTAGTACAGACGGCCTTTAAGCAATTGTTCATTGTTGAGCATGCTGCATACATGTAGATGATAGAACTTTTCTAAAAGATTCATGTCAAAATAGCCCCCAAAGACATGAAGTTGCAATTGTGGATGAAAATTCAACTACATGTACATGTATGTACCACAACCCTCTCCTCCTAACCCCCCCCCCCCCCCCCCTTTTTTTTTAAAAATTAACTAGAAATCAATTTTATAGCTTTAGTATACCGGTATGTCACTGTACCAGCAAGTCTGTCATGAATAATCACATGAATAATACATGTACAATATATTTGTCATTTCCGATTCCGGTTTATACTCTTAATTTTGATGGTACCTGTAGCTCTGGAATATACTTGTACATTGTCAAATATTTCTCCTGCGGTGAAACCTCGGTATAGAGAGATCTGATAATTCTCAAGGAGACTTTGCTCTTCTCAGCTCTATATATCCTTTTTTTCTTTTAAACCCTGATATAACAAGATGCCTCATATACTGTACATGTATCAATCAAGGTAACGGTAATTTCCTTGGTCCCAATGACCTTGTTATAATGAGTTTTCCCTGAATATCTCTTTATGAAATTTACATGTACATGTACATGTAGGTGTACTCAAGAAAACATGGTACAAAGAGATTCTGTATTAAGAATCACAAACATTAACTGCGTAGCAAAGTATAGCTCCACTCAGTTACTATACACATGTACTGTACATGTGCAATCAAATAGTGCAGAAGACACTGATAAAAGCCACAGAGGATGGACCCCATTTCTTATCCAAATTGTATTTCAAAAATTGAAACAATGCTCAAACCTCTAATTTGCTAAAGGTTCTGTTACATTTCATCATTCAGCTGATGAAAAAGTTAAGGACTAATCATACAGTTATAACGCAATTACAGTTTTTCTTTAAAGAATTTGTAGAGATTTTCTGGTTCAAATAAAGATTGCTTACTGTTGCCAATCTTAAAATCTATAAAACAAAAAATGTAGGAAAGGATATACTGTACATACAGTTGTATATTGATTAAAACTAAATCTTATTTCTTTTAACGACCAAAAAAAAAAAAAGAAAAGAAAAGAAAATGGCTTCATCAAGGTAGAGAACTCACCTGCTATATTGATTCTTGGGTTTGGGTCGGGCGGCAGGCTACTATCGAGAGGGAAACTCATTGGGTTGCGCTTCTTCCATAGTCCAGTGTACAGCACAAAGAATGTGAGTATACTCAGGAGAAACACCATACTGGCCAGCGCCCATGACGCATCAGACGTCCAGTGATAGGGGAGACGGGACGCGTAGCACTGTGCACCGTTGCAGGAAGCATTGCTCTCTTCAATCACGGAATCCGTTGTTGGACTCTCCTCCGTACTCTTGACCGTTTCCTTCTTGGAGGTTGTAGCTTTTGGACTAGCCTCCATACTTTGCGAGGTGTGTGACTTGACCGTTTCCTTCTTGGAGGTTGTAGCTTTTGGACTAGCCTCTGTAACTTGCGAGGTGTGTGACTTGACCGTTTCCCTCTTGGAGGTTGTAGGTTCTGGATGCTCCTGAAGGTGAACTGTCGGTGAAGTCCTAGAGGAAGACTTCTGTGAAAGTGTGGTTATGGCTTGCTGTACTGTTGTTGTAATACTTGGGGAAGAGGTTTTTGGTGTCTGAGTTGTAGTCCCAGGTACTGTTGGAGTCCTTGAAGAGGAGGTGCTTTTTGGTGGTGTGCTGACTGTGCTCGGGCCAGCCTGCTTATCACTTTCACTTGTGGCTTCTTTAACGGAAGCATTAGTATCACCCCGAGGGTTTGTGGTAGGAAGGTTTTCAGTAGTTAAGGTAACATTTTCGGGCTCACCCATATTACCCGCTTCTCTCTTCACTAAATGTCTGTGTTCATCAGTTCCAACATTAAAAATCAAACCACCAGACGGATGAGACATGCTCAAATCTTCTCCTTCCTGAATGTCAACCTTATGAATACTGAACAGCTTCTTCTCAATTAAAGATTCTGGTTCCTCCTCTCTGCCTATGAGCTTCAGTTCTTTCATTTCATCTTCAACATGGATACTCTTTGTTCTTTGATTTTCATTAATAAATTCATTTTTGTGTGAAGGTATGTCAGCTGCAAGATCATTAGTTAAAGATTTTTTCAATAGCTTTCTCCTTATGTTGATAAGGGCTGAAAGACGTTTTTCGGCGTGTTCTTCAGAATATCCGGTAAATTCATCCGGCTTAAACCGCAGGACGTCATCATTTAAGAGGTTGATCTGTCCAGGTATCTAACAATCATAAAGAACATGTATTAAAAATAATGTTGTGACATTTGGATGGAGAAAACTTTGGATTTTAAAGCTTCTTTTCCTTTTTAAAATTCCTAGCATCAAATAAATTATGGTAAGAAATTGGATACAGTGGGTGCAGGAATTGTTACTCTTTCTACTCATTCATATTGAATGTTTTAAAGGACTCTATCTAAATCAAAAGTAATTGAGACAAACCACACAATATGGAATGATGACTGTTTTAAAACATGTGAAAGGGGTCCCTCATTACATGTTTCTTGATGACGTCAATCTCAACATCATAAAATTATCCCTTCAGCAATGAAAGAAAAAGAAATGCTCCAAAGCTCTAAACACTCTAGACACACCTTGACAAAAAATGTGATTAAGTAATCAAGCCCTGTCCTGCAAATCTTGATTATGGATGAAACTTTACATGAGAAGGAGTTTAAAGTTAGACTTTGTCTGCATTTTAGGCTTTGTTGAAGTTTGCACTTTGTTCACATCGCGCGCGCTGTGTTACCTGGTTACGGGTGCCAATGATTAACACTGCACTAGGTGACATCAATATCATATTTTACATCATCACTTACTACTTAGCCCTTAACTTTAGTAGTTAGGCGAGACCAACGAAAACATGGCAAAGTCAAAGTACTAAAGTCAAGACCAAAGTGTGCATTTTTCTTTCTTTCAACTTCAAAGTTCAAACTTCAAGTTTCATTCATTTTTTTCCTTCTTCAAAACTTCACTCATTTTTGCCATAATCATAAATAATGAACAGCCCTTAATTACTCTGGCAACGTATTTGTTTGATACACATCGAAATTTACCAATTTTAAAGTCTTGTAGTCACGAAAATTTAACTTGGAAGTGGAACCATCAGTCGGAGACGGAGTTAATTGATTTGTAGTAGGCCTAGATCTAGTGGATCTATCCACGAAGCGGTTTTGAACGTGGCTGGTGTCGGGAAACTCTGGGCGTCGCTGCCACCTCTCATCGTCCGTAGCTGTAGAACATTGCACTTCACCAAATTGTAAAATAAACACGATTGACACGATCAAAACAACTGAAACCAGCAGCAGTGGATTTTTGCCACCAGGATCAAAGTTGATGTGACATTTCATCCTGGCACGATACATTGTCACAAAGTTGTTAAGTCTCAAACCTCTTGTTGTTCACTGACGACCGGACGAAAGTCTCTAGATCCATCGCAATATGACGCACTCAGACTCGTACACCCACGTACCGTTCATGCAATGCACGGCCACACGTCCACTTCGAGCTAGCTGTAGTGTCATCTGTACACATTTCGCTGCTACAAGGTTGCGATGAAAAATATTATTGTTCGGTGTATATATACTCTGAGCGAAATATTAAGTTTGATAGTAAATTTTAGACCTTTAATTAAAAGAATAAACTAATTTTGTTCATTTATTACAAACATTAAATTTGTTATTAAATTATTAATATTTTAAAACGTAAGTTTTCATTATAACAAAAAATATTAAATCTTGTAATTGAATTCAAAGAAATTCGTTTAAACGATCGAGTCTCAACGAAAAAACCAAAAAAGAGGGAGGAGGCTCTGCTAGCTACTCCAACCAAAACCAGAAGTACTTGTTTAATTCATCATTTCAAGATATTTGTGAGTTTTCTTTCAATATGTATATTTCCTACATCAAGTATCCGTACTAATATTCACTTGAAATATTGAATTTCGATGTAGATCTAGTGACTTTTTTCCCAGCCCATGATTTAGTTTACTCAATTTCTCTCTGACTCTGTCAACCCGCGAACGCGATAGCGAACACCGCTCAGCTCACACATAGCCTGCATTACTATCCTGGCTGTGTATCAACAAAAGCTTTGCTATTGATTCTCAACATTTCAAACACCACTGTGCAAAACTAACTGATTTCACTAAAAATCGATTTTTTAATGACGATTGGTGACAGCTAAATAGCAGTAAAATACAATTTTTCAATTTTCCGATGTCAAAAATAATTTAAAAAATTTAAATTGGGAGTCCACTGTCAAACTTGCCGATCAGCCGCATTGGCATGATTGTGTGCATCTCTGTGTTGTGAGTGTATTGACTATTCATGTATTCAAATGCTGCCTATTAACACGTAGTGCAATGCTAAAGGTCAATACGCATTAACATTGACTCTCTAGATCTATGCTTTGCTGGGAGTGGCAGTGCAGTGGCGCGGCTCAGCTCAGTCTCAGAATTCGGAAGTCTTCACTTCAGAGTTTGACTGTGTCTGTGACAATTTCGGAAGTGTCGAATTTGGAATGGTAGTTGGTGTAGACTCTAGACTGTACAAGTTTATGTCTAGATGTGGGGCGTGCACATTCAAGTTCAACTGCAGTTTGCTCCTTTCTTTGCTTACATGTACTTTCAAGTTTCAACAGTAGGCTAGGGCGCCGCACTGGTCTGAGAATGAGGATCGTCCGCATAAACAAGGATATCCTCGCAAACGCGGATAAATAGCGTCCTAAAAATAAGGATTTTTTTTTTCCTCGGCACTCTGCGGGTGTATACAATGTAGGTTCCCTATCCGCGCGCTGGCAATGCGAAAAATACCCCCAGATCAATGTCTACTTTTACAGGTTGTCTGTCTTCCCAAGCCACAGATTTATTGTTCATAATATAACGTGAAAGTCTCTGTGCTGCGTAAGTGAGAAATACATCATGGAGCATCATCCCGGAATCCGTTTTTCGCATCACCAACGTGCAGATTGATAATAAAACTAAAGGTCAAGGATTGTCCACAAAAATGCAGACGATCCTTATTTTTTAGGACGCGATTTGTCCATGTTTACGAGGATATATCTTTGTTTCTTTACTTTACCTTTACCTTTACCCGAGATTCTGGAAGAATGCTGTGTTCTCAGCAGTCGGGCTTCCAGTTCAATTTCATTTTCTTCCTTAGTCTCGGACCAGCGCCCCTACTGTTCAATTAAGTGATTACTAATGAGTGTAAAAATGCATGCGGTGCCGTTGGAACTCTGGAAGTGTCGCTAAATTCTCGCTATCGCCAATATTGGCAACTAAAAATGCCTATTATGTCAGGGCTTCAGGCCCCATTTCAAATGCACACTGGGATAGTTTAGTGGCCAAGTTACTTCCGATCTATTTGATGTGGCTGGCGCTGTTTGGGCTGTTCATGCAGGCTTTGATTGTGACTTGTTTACTAACAATAATCGATGAAAGAGTGATTCCTCACGATTTTCAAGCAATTTCAAGTACTGGTACTGCAACAAGAGGTGCCGTATGAAACTACACATGTACATGTATGCACTCAGTGCTCAGCACGCATGTAAAATCCAATTTCGACAGTGCAGTGATATGTTTTCTAACACATCATTATTATACATTTAATTCTGATCTTTACTTCTAGGTTCAGTGAAATTCTATCAAAATGTCAGATTCCAAGTACTTTACCACAACGAAGAAGGGAGAGATCTACGAGCTGAAGGCGGATCTCAACAGCGATAAGAAAGAGAAGAAGAAAGAAGCTGTGAAGAAAGTCATTGCAAGCATGACAGTCGGCAAAGATGTCAGGTGAGCAATCGTCAAATTAACATCTTTCTCCCTTTGGGCATGGTGGGGTTTTTCAGAATTACCGAGCGAAAAGAAAGACAAGGACAGAAGAAAATCTTCAGTAGATTAGGTGAAAATAACTAAAATGATGTGTTTCTCGTCCCGTCCGCCTCCTTTTTTTACTATTTACTATTCAGAAAAATAAAAAAATCCTGTGATAATCCTGTTTAAAGAGATACAAATCATTTGTTGTAATACATTGCATCAGTATACTCACATAGCGAAATTTATGTGAATAAAAAGGCTTGGCCAGCTATAGCATGGGAGCCATCTTGGACAAAACTTGCAAAATATTGCAAAATAGTAAATAGTAATGCCCTGCCTCCTCCTTTTTTTTAAAAGCCTGGACAAGAAACACATTATTTTTGTTATTTGGCCTTATTAAGCCATTATGTATAATTTAAAATTTTCTCAGTCTTCCTGTGGAATTTTGTGGAATAGTTCAACCCTGCAATAACATCACGAACACTAACTGATATGCTTTTTGTTTTTCGAAAGTAAACTGATGACACGATGTTGACACACCTATTATAATGAGTACAGGCTAGCAGCTATATGTAATTTTTTTCATGAATCATAGAGTCTTGAAATGTGCCTCGTACTAGGCAATTAGATTTTTTTCACTGTTCAAATTACAGACCAATGTCTTGATGTACAAACTGGGGCTTGATAAAGATGAAGTCATTTGCTCTCGAATATGGGACAATGTATAACAATGTTGCATCCAATTAAGCCGGCTACCACACATTGATTGCATTGTGTGGTGGTGGTAAAGTGGTGTATAGATCAATCCCTCTGACTTCTTCCTCTCGTACCCCGGCTTCTTTCAGTAGTAGAGGCGCAATGAAATGTCAGATACAGAAATATAATATTAGGATATGTAGCAGCTGAATATCATCCGATGTCTTGATGTACAAACTGAGCATATTAGGGTTTTGTGTGCCTTGACTAAAATAATTGTTCATGTCATGTCAGCCTGAATTTCATGCATGTGTTCATATCTATTGCAATATGAAAATCTTATTTGCCATTTTGAATATCCAAACAGTCAATTTTAAGAGGCCATCGTGTGCAACTGTGCATGTTTTAAAGCAATACCAATTTTTACCTTTATGTTTTCCCATGTCTATTGATAGCTCTCTGTTTCCTGATGTGGTGAACTGCATGCAGACCGACAACCTTGAGCTGAAGAAGCTAGTCTATCTCTACCTGATGAATTATGCCAAGAGTCAGCCAGACATGGCCATCATGGCTGTCAATACATTTGTTAAGGTATGGGTACAGCAGTGAGGGCATTAGTAAGAACTACCCATACAAGGTACCTTTGGAACAGTCTAACACGTCCAAGGTGATAGCCAAGTGTGTTCGGACTGTTTCAAAGGTACCGAGTGAGGGTAATTGATTAATGCCTGAACAAAATAATGTGTATTATTTGTTTTATAAGATGATGTTTCATTTGTTTAAAAAAATAATGTTTTAAAACATGATTTTACTATTGACCGGTCATTAGTAAACAAATATTGACTTCTCATGAGGATGATGGTGGGAATTATCACTCCCAAGGTGGTGTTCATACCGGCCCTTCTATCACCCCCAAGGGGATCAATTTTATTATGTTTTATAACATGATTTTACTAATGACCGGTCATTAGTAAAATAACGTGCTAGGCAAAATAAATGCCTGGTCATGTGTACGCTCTCAAGCAATCATTTGATTAGGATCCGCTTCATTATCTTATGAACAGACATAGCTGCCAAACATTCCTATTTTGGAGGAATGATCCCTAAAATGATTTCCCAAACTAATGTTATGAACCCTAGATTCCTCTCTTTCTTAAAGCCCCACTGCACTAGTTTGGCCTGGAGGGATTAGACCTCCCTGCACAGTCACTGACAGGTGGTTATCTCAAATAAGTTCAAATAAACTCTCAATTAACATAAGAAAAAGGGATCATGGAGGACCAATGGTCACTGATTAGGCATTTTTTTCTATATAGAGGGCGCAAGTAGCTACAAGTAGTACAGTGGGACTTTAAAAGCTGTCACTAAAGCGTTTATTGCTCTAGGTATCTTCAATTGAATTACGTGTATAAAGTGGAACATTCATATTATTTTGCAGTATTTGGAAGGAAAAGGCGTTTTCCACGGTCAGCGAATGTTGTCAAAATCATCACCATTTTGACTGATTATTGATTATTGTTATTATCATTGGGTTCATCAGGACTGTGAGGACCCTAACCCTTTGATCCGTGCCCTGGCCGTGCGCACCATGGGCTGCATCCGCGTGGACAAGATCACAGAGTACCTCTGCGAGCCGCTGCGCAAGTGCCTCAAGGACGAGGATCCGTACGTGCAGAAGACGGCTGCTGTGTGCGTGGCCAAGCTGTACGACATCAACCCAGTGCTGGTAGAGGATCAGGGATTCATTGATCTGCTGCGTGACCTGCTCACCGCATCCAATCCTATGGTGAGTGGATTTTCCAGTGTTATAAAAATAATAATAATAATATTGGATATTCTTATATCGCACATATCCACCATGCATGGTGCTCAAGGCACTCCAACTATTACCCCGGCTGTGCTAGACAGCCAATCAATTTCGGCGCTCACAGCATTCAAGGAATTCCTTGCTACCAGTACCCATTTAACACTTGGGTGGAGAGTGGCAAATGTAGATAAGTATCTTGCCAAAGGACATTAGTGCCGTGGGGGAACTCGAACCACAGACCTTGAGATCCACAGTCCAATGACTTATCCACTAGACCACAACACCTCAGTAGATTTCCAGTATTATAGGTCGGTGTGTATGACTGATGTCCAACAAATCTACAATAACGCCTCCAGAACTGTTTTTCTAACAAAAGTTGATTTTCAAAACTAGTTTCAATATTTCCCATGCTCCCATATTATCAGTTACATGACCAATTCCTGGAATACTACCAATGCTACCACTTATGGTGGTTAGTTTTCTAGATTTTCATTCTGATTTTTGTAAAATTAATCAGAAATATTAATTTTATGAGAGTTATTTTTTGTCCTCTAGTTTGTCATTCTTTTGCATTTAAATGTTTTTCTTCATTTATATACATATCTTTTGGATTTAAAAAAAAAAGGTCTGCTGCTCTGGGTTTCGAGGCAGTTCACCGCAATATGTGGGAACAAAGCCTTACTCTTTTACCATCTCTATGGAACAGATACAATGGCCCAAATTCACAAAGGAGGTTTAACTTTACCCATGGATTAAACCCTCATATACATAACCCATGGTTTAAAAATTAGCACAAAATGAGCGACCTTGCCTTGTGTACGTCTAATATTGGACGTCCGACTGTGTCACGCTATTTTTTTACTATGGGTAATGTAAATGAAGATTTGTTTGTTTCTTATTCACTGCAAGAATGGGACATTCATTGATTTTCCTCTTCCCATCAAACCCTAGGTCGTAGCCAATGCAGTGGCTGCTCTCTCTGAGATCAACGATGCCTCACCAACAGGAAGCACTCTCTTTGAACTCAACTCGCAGACCATCAACAAGCTTCTTACTGCCCTCAACGAGTGCACCGAGTGAGTAATTATCTTTAGTCCTCATCTTCCTCATGCACATCAAGCAGTAGTTTTAATAATTTTAAAACCCTGACGCGAAAGTGCACTTAGGCCACTGATTGGTCAGTGGTATTGTATTAGCAATATTGCAATGGTCTCGTAACTGACAGTGCCACTGCCTTTTGGTAAGGTAGTAATCCTCATGACCTAGAACTTGATTTGGGCTTTGAGTCGCAGGTCCCGGAGTGTAAGCGCATGTGTATATCCACTGAGTTTACTATTTACCCTGATGAGATTCCTCCGCCAATTTCAAGATTTCAAGAAGGGGGGGGGGGGATGAAAAACATCATTGTACATCTAGCATTGACCTTACTACCTTAGCAGCATTTTTCTCTAATTTGAACAGTGTTATAGATTCCCTTTAAGCAAGATGGGGTAACAAATATTTCTCAAATTTAGAATTTAAATGCAAGAAAAACGTGTCCTTTTACGTAAATATATATTAAAGTTTTCTGTCTCATCCCTGTATCTACTAATACTTTTGAAACAATTGATTTTTCTGTCACTGTTTTGTATAGATGTGGTAAAATTTTCATCTAGTATTTCCTACTTTGCTTTCATCTACTTGATGAGAGAGTAGCATCATCTGTGTACAAGTCATCTTAGTACAGACAGGAAAATATATAATAGCAGGCAACATAGCTGCAAGCCATTCCTATTTCGGAGGAATTATTCATATTCTTCTGACTTTTAAGTAGTGAAATGAACCCTCAAATCCTCTCGCTTTCTGTACAAAAAATGTACAAAAGCATGTTAAATACCATTTATATAATTTTGGCTTTATAGATTCCGAATTGAATTTTTGCTATGGACGTCTGCCAGGTATGATCCAATATCATCTGTTCCATAAGTTCTTTTGATTGTTTTGTTTTAGATGGGGTCAAATCTTCATCTTGGACTCGCTGGCTAACTTTAGCCCTAAGGATGAGAAGGAAGCTCAGAGTATATGTGAACGGGTCACCCCTCGCCTAGCCCATGCCAACGCTGCTGTGGTCCTCTCAGCTGTAAAGGTACGTTCACAGGAAACAGTTCAGTGCAGTCCCTTGGTACTTGGTTGAGTAATCCCTTTGGCAGCTCACTCAGGAAACTATATTGGGATGGTACATGTAGGTGAGGCGAGTAACTGCAAGGAGTGCCACAAAGTGCAAAAACGGTGTGTGGACAAAGCACTTGTCAATTTACATTAAAAATCTATATTCTACGACAAATGCTCTGGTGCAAAAATGCTCTGCGGTCAACAGACCTGTTTACTCATGCAATATAATTTATGCATTTTTAACCCCTGAACCCCTTTTAACAATTACATGTACCTGCTATACATGTAGGGGAATCTATATAGAAGGAATCCACTTTTTCGTACGTTGACGGTTGCTATATCAGACAAGCCTCTGGCAAGCATTCTAGTTTTCACATAAAAGTATTGTTGGTAAACGTCAATTTTTCAACATCAACTGAATCCACAATTTCAGCCCAAAAGCAAAGACAATAACCAACTCTGACCCTAAAGCTTATCCTGAATCCTGAGCCTGAAGCAAAAATCTGATCACTGTCATGTATCCAGAACCAGTAGACTCAAGAGAACCAAATGGCTTAATGGATAATGCATGATCCAATCATTTCTCTGGCGTCATTTTCCCCCCTATTTTCCCTCTTAGGTATATAGTAATTTGTATGTTTTGTAAAGGATTTGTCACACCATCACACTCCTCTTATATGACATCCATTTTTTGAATGATTCTGTATAATAGTACTATAATGTAATTACTTTACTTTGATGGATCAACTTCATTATATTTTAATTATATTCAGTTTCAAAATTAAATCTGGAAAAAGATCACAAAGAGAAGTAAATGAATCAAATTAAATGAATCACACGGCTTTGATGAGTATCCTTTATATGCATCTATTGCTACAGGTTCTGATGAAGTTCATGGAGTTGATGCCCCCCTCTGGGGAGTACGTGATTGCTCTTACCAAGAAGCTTGCCCCACCCCTCGTCACCCTGCTCTCTGCTGAACCTGAGGTGCAATACGTCGCTCTTAGGAACATCAACCTCATCGTCCAGAAGAGGTAGGCAATTCATTTACAGTCAGGGGCCTGTTTCACAAAGACTAAGATCGACTTTAAGTTGACCTTAACTATGGCAGGCCATTCATGCCACTGGTTGCTATCACCATTGGTCTCTCAATTATGATCTTTAGATAATATTGTTTTCTTCAATAACAAACTATCAAAATAAGGTAAATTACGTAGATTTGTGACCATGATTTGTACGTCCCTTGAGAAACCAATGCTAGGAATGGTTAGAAGAAATAGTGGCATGAAAGGCCTGCCATAGTTAAGTTCAACTTAAAGTCAATCTTAGTCTTTGTAAAACACTCCCCTAACATGTCTTGGTGGCCACCTCTGTGTCAAGGCCACCGGTTTGTAGGAGCCATGAATTTTGTCTCCCTCAATGGCCACTTTCTCTGTTTTCCTTGGGTGGCCGTAATAAACAGGTTTGACCATGCTCAACACAGAGCTTACACTCTCTAGGGAGACTATACATCAATCAATATGTGACGTAACATCTGTTGAGAGCCAGTAGGGCAGTAACTCATACTGTCACGCAGTTAACCAATTCTGGTGCTCATGGGGTCATGGTTGATACACAATTTTGTGTATTCGACGAAAGCGTAATGAGAATACGTTTAAATATATCCCATTGAAATGGGTATTTAATAATTGACTATGCTCTTTAATGAGATATTGGCAAAATACAATGGAAAAAACAAAGAAAAGCTACTGAATAGTAAATTTGGCATCCCATGCATTAAAAAATGTGTACCTTATAATCCCCATTAAGTGAGATATAAAAGGGCCCCCATCTCATAAACAGTTGTAATTTTTTCAAATCGATCACAACTTGATATCAGAAGACCTCCAAGCAAAAGATTTATGAGTTTGTAAGTTTACAATTTCTTAGAGCCCAGATCAGTGGTAACTCTCTACCAGGGCCATGATTTTAAGGAAAAATATATATTGACAAGCAAATATTTAAGTTGGCGCATTTTGAGTTCACTCCTGTCAATCTCTCTCGTCCTCCAGACCGGACATCCTGAAAGAGGAGATGAAAGTGTTCTTCGTCAAGTACAACGACCCCATCTACGTCAAGCTGGAGAAGCTGGACATCATGATCCGTCTCGCCTCTCAGAGCAACATTGCACAGGTCCTGGCCGAGCTCAAGGAGTATGCCACAGAGGTCGACGTGGACTTCGTCCGCAAGTCCGTCCGCGCCATCGGACGTTGCGCTATCAAAGTAGACGTACGTACTTGACCCCTTGGCTACTGAATTATCTTATTCCCATAGGCTTAATACAGAATTATTTGGCTTCCTGTAGGCAATGGGTTAAAACCAGTTCTGAGTGCAAGATTTATTTTTAGAAAACAGTATAAATATCACTATGAAATGTTTTCATGTAATCAATTTTATCAATAGTTATAAGTTTTGGTATTGTTTAGGCCAGGTCTAATAATAATAACAAAAACCTGATAAAAATATGGAATTTGTCCGGAAGTTTTCCATGCCATCGGGCATTGTACCATCAAAGTAGAAGTACATGTATGTACTTACAGCACAGATATGTACACATGGGACAAAAGCAGGTGGATAGTGTCTAAAGTCTCAACATAGTCCTGATATTTTATGAACTGCCTTGTTCAATATGCTTATTTCTCAGCAATTACACATTTTCTTTCAGAATTATTTGGCAGACAGTATTTATTCACACAAACAAGTGTTATTGATAATCGTGTCAGGTTCTGTTCATATTTATTTTTGATCAAATACATGAAGTATCTGCGCGTGGCCAAACAAATGTCATTCGTACAAACTGTACAAGCCATCGAGGCGAATGCTGAATTATGTAATCATTCATTTATGCACCAATGTATTCTATGATACACAGGAGGAGTATTCTTTTAGGGAGGTCAAGCAAGAAGGTATTCATGTAGCACCTCCGTCACTTTGACAGTAATTATTCTAAAAGTGCACAAAGCGGGACTTCTCCATGTTTCAAAGATCTTTGTATACATGTAAGTGGGGCTCATTGGTACATGCCCTATCATCGAACTGTTTGAACTTATCAGGGGGGCGCTTCACAAAACAAATGACAGTCTTTGTTATAAGCTACTGACATCCTTGCTTCTGATTGGTTATCAACAGATTTGTCACTGATTTTTGTCATCTTTCATTAAATAAAGGCTTTGTGAAACGGTCCCCTGAACTTCATTTGTTGTCTTTCTTTATATTCTTCCAGGTGTCCGCGGAGCGATGCGTAAGTACGCTGCTTGACCTCATCCAGACCAAGGTCAACTATGTCGTCCAGGAGGCCATAGTCGTCATCAAGGATATCTTCCGCAAGTATCCCAACAAGTATGAGAGTATCATCGCTACTCTCTGTGAGAACTTGGACTCTTTGGATGAACCTGAAGCAAGGTATGTCCAGTCAAACCTGCTTTAGTGACCACCTGTCTACAAAGACCACATTTTTTGTTTCCCTTGAAAACAGTTTCTCGTTGAAACATACAAAAGAAACCTATCTACAAAGATCACCTGCCGATAAAGAGCACTTTTCTTGTCTCCTTTGGGTGGTCTTTATAGACAGGTTTCACTGTACCAGCAAGAGTGCCCTTTATCCAAATCAAGTGAAGTTTAATGATACCTGCTTATAAGAATTCCTGTGGGACCAGGAAATAATTGGCATTTCATTGTTAAGTTTTATGCACACTTATTATGTCCTTATTATGTTCTTCACTAGTGACCATAGTTGTCAAAAAAATATTATATCTTCGTCGTTTTGACCAATCAGAGGCGTACAGTCCTGATATAGGGTTAAAAGAGCCATCTTAGTCAGTCCACTGTAATTAGCTAAAAAATATTTTCTCTATGAAATTGTTTTTCACTAATATCCTTCGTCAAGACGTTAATCTGCATTTGCCACCCTCCACCCAGGTGTTAAATGGGTACCCGGTAGGATATGAAAGTGGTCGGATGAGCAAGTGGCGCTTGTAAAATGGCGACTGGCCGGAATGCTCCCCAGGGAATGGAGAATGTGCATACATTGTGTGCGGGTAAGCCTGAATCCGATGACCTGGATAATAATATGTACTGCGTCTAGAAACAAAGTATTAGGCGCAATATAAATGTGAGCTATCATTATTACTATTATTTAGAGCTTCCATGATCTGGATCCTTGGTGAGTACGCCGAACGTATCGACAATGCCGAGGAGCTCCTGGAGAGCTTTGTTGAAGGGTTCCACGATGAGAACACCCAAGTACAGCTCCAGCTCCTCACCTCCATCGTCAAGCTCTTCTTGAAGAGGCCTCAGGATACCCAGGAACTGGTCCAGAATGTGCTCAGTCTGGCTACACAGGTTGGTCCTGGTCTTGTTTCATTTGACATGTTAGTTACAAGCAGATACATGGCAAATTGTCATTTTTTGTGAATTCTGACTTTCATTCTTCTGTGTGTATGTATTACCCAGTATGCAGATGTCATTGAAAAGGGATGGGCATAGTCCTATTTCATTTGATTTGCTTAGTTCCAAGTGGTTACATGGTGAATTGCAATTGTTATGGATTGAATTAGTTTGCTTGAATATGGGTAATTCCATAAATTAGGGACCGACTTTGTGACATTTTTAGTATCCCACTTACATAAGGAACCCACACATATTTGTGGCTCTGAGTATAAACTTAAATAGTGGAGTGAGATTGTAAAGTGATTTCCAAGCATAATATTGTATCCTCATACCTAGAATTACGTAACAATCTCACTCCACTATTTAAATCTTTATTCAGAGCCACAAATACGTGTGGGTTCCTTATGTTAGTGGGACACCAAAAAATGTCACAAAGTGGGTCCATAATTTATGGAATTACCCATATGTATGTACCATGTTGCATCTGTTTGAGGTTTCTCAAGTTCTCATACATTTGCTTCTTTGCATTGTTTCAAAGTCCTTTGGGTGGGTTAAATCATTAATCGCAATGGGTTAAAATACCATGCTGTTCTTTCCAGGAATGTGATAACCCTGACCTGCGTGACCGAGGCTACATCTACTGGCGTCTCCTCTCTACCGACCCGGCCGCAGCCAAGGATGTGGTCCTCGCCGAGAAGCCTCTGATCTCGGAGGAGACCGATCTCATCGAGCCAACCCTCCTGGACGAACTCATCTGCTACATCGGCAGTCTGGCCTCTGTCTACCACAAGCCACCCAGCGCCTTTGTGGAAGGCCGCACCGCCACCAGGCGGTTCCTCCCCACCCGTGCTCCAGGGTAAGTCTAGTACAGTCAACATAGAGGTGCCATGCTCCTTGCAGTGTTATGAAAATCCCTGCCACGCAATTAATCAGGGATGCCACTTTTCAGGCAATAGCCTGAATTCAGGCCCTGGCGAGTTATTTTCAGACCATAGTTTAAGCTTTTTTGTGGACAAAATAGCTCATTCTAGGTGATTTTCAGGCCCTCTGAGCAATTCTAACTGGCATCCCTGATTGATGTCCTATGGCAAATTTGCCGCTTTCCACCCAGATGAAGTAAATGGGTACACAGAAATAAGAAGTTCTTTAAATGCTCGATAGCTCGGCTTAAGCTGGGGTAATGAAAGCAATCAGGAAAAAGTGCTCTATAAATCATGTTTTATGAAGAAAAAACATTGGCATTATTAGTATAGCACATCTCTCTTCCTCTCTTTACATTTCTGAATACATGTATGGATGTGTTCATCAAAATATTGTATTTCATCCATCATACTCCTTTCCCTACTTGCAGGAGCTCTGGCTCCGCCTCACCCGAGACAGAAACGGCACCGAGCTCCGTCATCCCAGAGACCACGGTCATCCCCCAGCAGCAGCAGCACTCTGGTGGCGACCTGATCGGTGACCTGCTCAGCATTGACCTGGGAGACAGCGGCATGGTCCAGCAGCCACCGCAGCAGCAGCCCAACATGGGCATGGGTATGGGCATGGGTGCGTTCGGTGGCCCCCCACAACCAGAGACCACACCCGGTGCTATGGACCTCCTCGGAGACAACATGGAGAGCTTGGTAAGATTTATATTTAACCACTGCAGGGGGGTGTTTCACAAAGATCCTAAGTCAAACTTAACTCTAAGTTGGACCTAACAATTATGGAAAGCCATTAGCATCTTTGATAATATTTTGTAAAAAATATTTTTAAAGGCATAAAATGTTGATTCAAATCATTCAATTTTTTCTATTATCAAGGAGATTTCATGTTTTTGATGTGGAATTTATAAAAAGTTTTTGAATATATTTTATTTTAAGGCTACAAATGGCTCTCCATAATTTTTAAGTCCAACTTAGAGTTAAGTTTGACTTAGGATCGTTGTGAAACACCCCCAAAGGTTGGTCCACTTATAAACATACCTCCCAAAAGCCCTGTAACAAAAAAATCAACTTACAATCAATCGTGACAATTATATCTCCAATCTTGCTGTAATCATATCTTGCCATGCGTTGTATCTATCTGTTAGATACAAATTAATCGTAAGTTACTTTTGTGACAAGATCAGGGAATAATTTTCCTCAAATATTTTGATTAGCAATTTCAGCCGATGGATAAATATTTCAAATGAAATTCTGTACATTTCTATGGAAGAAAACTGCTACACAAAAGATATTTTGTATAGCAGTCATGCAAAAATGCATAGCAAATTGCGATGCGATACCAGGAAAATTATTCCCTGATTTTAGATGTAAAAATGTTCCAGAGAGAAGTCTTAATACAATACTACATGAGACTCAACATGGCTATTACAAACTACAAGTTTAGCATTTAGTTTCGTTATTTTGTGTTGTAGAGTAGGACCGTAATACAGACCAAGAGTAGGACCGTAATACAGACCAAGAGTAGGACCGTAATACAGACCAAGAGTAGGACCGTAATACAGACCAAGAGTAGGACCGTAATACAGACCAAGAGTAGGACTGTAATAAAGACCAAGAGTAGGACCGTAATACAGACCAAGAGTAGGACTGTAATAAAGATCAAAAGTAGGACAGTAATACAGACCAAGAGTAGGATCGTAATACAGACCAAGAGTAGGACCGTAATACAGACCAAGAGTAGGACTGTAATAAAGATCAAAAGTAGGACAGTAATACAGACCAAGAGTAGGATCGTAATACAGACCAAGAGTAGGACCGTAATACAGACCAAGAGTAGGACCGTAATACAGACCAAGAGTAGTACCGTAATACAGACCAAGAGTAGGACCGTAATACAGACCAAGAGTAGGACCGTAATACAGACCAAGAGTAGGACCGTAATACAGACCAAGAGTAGGACCGTAATAAAGATCAAAAGTAGGACAGTAATACAGACCAAGAGTAGGATCGTAATACAGACCAAGAGTAGGACCGTAATACAGACCAAGAGTAGGACTGTAATAAAGATCAAAAGTAGGACAGTAATACTAGATATTTTGTAAAGTTGTGACTGTTTGAAAGAGTTACAATTAAGTTGAAGGAGATACAATTGATTTTTAGAGGACATGATAAATTGTACCTTTTCATGTTACAGGGCCCAGAAGTCCATGATACTTAGTCACATATGGTACACCAAATGACCTAATACCTTGCCCTTCAATCAAAATTATTAATTGAAATTTTTTAATTTGTCTTTCATCACATCTCCTCCTGCTACAGATCATGGGTAACCCCACCCCTACAGCAGCAGCAGCTGGAGCAGCACCGCTCCCAGGGGCCGGGGGTGCAAACATGGCTGCTCTTGGGGATATCTTTGGGATGACAAGTGGAACATCAGAGGTCTACACCCCTGCTAAACAGGTAAGTCGTCCCATGCCCCTCTGCTACAAGGCACCCCCCCCCCCCCCCCGAAAAAAAAAAAAAAAAAAAAACACAACAACAACAACAACCCATCCCAAGCAGGTAAGTCATCAGAGATAGGATCTGGGACTAAGTGCCCCTGTTCTGGTGGTCCCTCCATTAAGCCTATGGGATTTATGTAGTGAAGAGGTTAATGAAAGCTCTCGAGTCTCATAAGGGAGGTACTAGATTTGAATCATTGCATGCATCATTGGACAGGGTGTTTTGCCCACATTTGTCGCTCGGCCCAGATTTATCAAACAGGTACCTGGCAATATTAATAATAATAATAATAAAAACGTTACTTATAAAGCGCTTACCACCAAAGTCTCTAAGCGCTAAACACACAAAATAGACTGATATACAAATACAATTACATCTTATACAAAACTAAAAATGCAAATAAACCTACAAATTACAATACATATCGAATACACATCAAAGTGAACAGAGTTAATTAATCATTGAACGCAATTTGAATAAATGTGTCTTGAGACTAGTTTTGAATAGGTTAATGGTTTGACGGTTAACGGTTTGCAATGGTGGAACAATAATAGCAGGAAGATCTTTATTCACATTGATGAAGCTAACCTGGGTAAATCAGGCTAAAACCTTAATTATTCTATTGGAGCAGCCTGTTCTTAAGTTGCCTTTTAAAACAGAATATGGTGCTACATACATGGTGTAATATATGGCACCATGTTCTGTATGATATGCTCTAAATCAGGCCTTCTCAACTAGTTTATTAGAAGCGCCAAAACAAAAATGTATTGAGGTTGAAGTGCCAATCTGTATGTTTGGTGACTGTGTTGCGAGGGAGCGTAGCGACCGAGCCGACATCGGGTTGGGTTCAGGGGGCGAAGCCCCCGGAAGCTAATGTATTTTAGGGCTTAACCCACGATTTTTCTGATTGTTCGGGAACGCATATGGATGGCGCCCCGCCGCTCGCTGACTTTTTTCTCTTGAGTCTTTCGCAACTTTTAAAAGAATTGTTTTGAAAATCCGACCTACGGTTACAAGGTCACGTGACCTTTTGTCTTTGCATGTCAGCCCGAAAATCGCTCATTTTCCTGATTTGTGTACAAAACTATGGAAAAGTCATTTTTCCTAAAAATAGATCAAACATGGGTTATTGGGTCTTGTTTGAAGTTTAGGTGGTTGTTTTTGGAGTCAAAATAGTTGAATTTTAGTTAGAAACGAGATAAAACAACAAAAACAATAAAATACATAGGTTTAAAAAACAATGACATACATAAGAAATTATCAAAACAATGGATAACATAAGGAATAAGCTGGCTCTTCAAAAAAAATTGTCGTATTATTATTCAAAATGATCTAATGAATATATGTAGTGAAAAAGAATGCTTAAATATGAATGATATATGATTAATGGGTGACAATGTGATTTTTATGACCTTATTTGCATAAATTACCATAAATATGCAAATGAGTGAATTTTTCAAAAAATTGAAATTATCATAGTATTCTATACACTTTACTTGACATGCGTGCACATTTTTGCGGAGATCGGCCGCTTCACGACCGAGATCTTATAGGGGGCCATAATGCCCCTGTTACACCCACAAATGTAATAACTCCCACAAATGTAATAACGCCCACAAATGTAATAACACTTTACCCACAAATGTAACAACACCCACAAATGTAATAACACTTTACCCACAAATGTAATAATTTCACCCACAAATGTAATAACCACTTTACCCACAAATGTAATAAATTTTGAGTGATATTTTGAATCACCCACAAATGTAATAATGACTTTACCCACAAATGTAATAAATTTGAAGGGATATTTTGTCGAATTTAAAACTAAAACCCTGTAATAAAGCATGGGTATAGCGCGCAGTCTTTGTTCCACACCCGGTTATTTCAAAAAAAATCTTCAAAACTAAGACCCCACCATCTTCCAAACTAAGACCCGCTAATAGAGCATGGGTTTAGAGCGTAGTTTTTCTTCCAGACCCGGTTATTTCAAAACTTTTTAAAAATCTTCAAAACTAAGACCCCATCATCTTATTCCTGTGGAAGAACATAAGTATTGAGCGTAGTCTTTCCTCCAGACCCGGTTTTTCAAAAGTTAAAAAACAAACAAAAAACAAAACAAAACAAAATAAAACGAACAAACAAAATTTAAACTAAGACCCCTCCATCTTCCAAATTAAGACCCGGTAATAAAGCATGGGATTAGAACGTAGTCTTTACTTCAGACTCGGTTACTAAAAAAAAAAAATCTTCAAACTAAGACCTCACCATCTCATTCCTGTGGAATAACATGGGTATAGAGCGTAGCCTTTCCTCCAGACCCGGTTATTTCAAAGGAAATAGAAATTTAAACAAATCTTCGAAACTAAGACCCACCATCTTATTCCTCTTTTTTTTCATTTAAAAATAACTTACATTATTACATATGTGGATACAACACGTCACAAATAAATGATTGGTCGGCTGTCACACGAACTGACGAATCAGTCAAAATGGTCCATATATATAACACACAGAGGAGGGACCGATTCGATGGTTCGTTGACCGTCGACGATTTCTTAATCATGTAAATATTCTAACGCCCACAAATATCCTGAAATTCAATGTTCGTAGAAAAAAAAGTAATTGAATAAGTGACCTTAAATGTATTTAAATATTGACGCTGATTGTATTATGCATGTGATTATGAAATATGTTCACGATATGTAACATATATTTATATATATATATATGTACGCTATTAGTGACATTAAAACGTTGGATTGCGATGTTATATTTTCATGAGTGCGTGAATGAATTACCTTTCTTCATGTGATGAACATTTACTTATACTGAAGACTACCAATTGGTACGCGGTACACGATGTGAATTCATGAGAACGAAATTTATTCAAAGGCAAATACAAACAAAACACATTTATATTACAGTTTTCCCTACTTCTGAAACACTCAAGCAGCTATATAAACAAGAACAAGTCTGAAATGATAATCGGTTAACAAGCAAATAACAACGCATACTTTCATATAACAAATCATAAATAGCTGTATAACGAGATCGCGCGAAACATATTTGCATGTTTTGAATGAACGATTGCAGAACCCTTTGACTGATAAAATATCTGTATACTCTCTCAATCAATGTGAGTAAATTGCAGAGATTATGGTTTTATAGTATTAAATGCAATGATGGATACATAGATTTTGTAAGATAGAAAGTATTTTATTCCAAACGAATGAAGAGGTTGTTTCATTAATATACAGACGGTAACAGAACCAAAATAAGTATTACGTATGAAAAGGTGGAGTAACTCACATGTCTTTTACAAGCAAACAAGGTTATAATTTGGGCAATATTGAACCTGATAACATCAACTGAACTTGATATAAAACGCAAACAACCTAACATGTGACAATTCTTCTAAGCTAGGAAAAACAAGAGAACAAGATGCCGAAATACTAAAATACCTGGCTTTCTGTAACTTAGTATTCGTCCATATAAAACTACTTAACACGTACAACTCCAAAAGTTTTTCAGTAATACTTTTCAGATGCTTTAAGAGTAGACGGAGTTGAAATGAAGTATGACTGATCAAAAGGAAATAATTATTTTAATTACACAATGAGATAAAGAATATTAACAACCTTTACCTGATCTCTGTTGAAGAGTTTGGCGTTTGCCACTTTTGAGCCATTGTTCAACCTTAAACAGAAATCTGATTAAAGACATAAATGCAAAACAAACCATACACTTGTATAAGGATTATAAATACATGAATATGTTAGTGATTTTAAAAAGCAATAGAGGCATGTAGTGTCTTGATATTTGCTTTAACACTGAGATAACATATTTTATGATATATATAGTTCACTCATATGACACATAAATATTCTTTACAACGGTTTATACACTTAGAGTGTAGACAAATAATCACACATGATTGATCTGTAATATACTACGTGAGGATTAACCCGTTTAATGCATAATTGTTAGTTTGTTTTTGGTTGTGCGATCTTTTTCAATGAAGATCTTCTAAACACAGCAAAAACTAAAGTTTATCCTAATCGAAATAACTTTGTTGTAACGTTAGTGTTCTGACACTGCTCATTACCATGGAGCTACAACCACGAGAGAGGGGACTCCCCCGAAAGAAATGTCAGACATAATCTCTAATCGAGAATCTAGGACACCTACCCCCCTGCCAACTACCCCCAGCTAACTACCCCCTAGAATGATAACCCCCCCCCCCCCCCCCCCCCCAGCTAACTACCCCTGGACATCTACCCCGGACAATAACCCCCGGACATCTACCCCAAGTCAAGTACCCCCGGACATCTATCCTCGGGCAACTACCCCCAGATATCTACCCCCCCCCCCCCCCGTCAAATACCCCCGGACATCCCCCCCCCCCAATCCAACTATCCCCTTCCAACTACCCCCAGCCAACTACCCCCGCCCTGAAAACTACCCCCGGACATCTACCCCCATCCAACTACCCCCGGGCAACTACCCCCAACTACCTTAATTTGCTTGGGGGTAGATGTCCGGGGGGGGGGGGGGGGGGGGTAGTTGGAGGGGGAGTTGTCCAGGGGGAGGGGTAGTTGGATGGGGTAAGATGTCCGGGGGTAGAGTCCGGGGAGGGGGTAGTTGACTGGGGGTAGATGTCCGGGGGTAGTTAGCTAGGTGGTAGTTAGCCATACCCATGCTTTATTACAGGGTTTTAGTTTTGAACAAATTCGACAAAATATCACTTCAAATTTATTACATTTGTGGGTAAAGTCATTATTACATTTGTGGGTGATTCAAAATATCACTTCAAATTCATTACATTTGTGGGTAAAGTCATTATTACATTTGTGGGTGATTCAAAATATCACTTCAAATTTATTACATTTGTGGGTAAAGTCATTATTACATTTGTGGGTGATTCAAAATTATTACATTTGTGGGTAAAGTGGTTATTACATTTGTGGGTGAAATTATTACATTTGTGGGTAAAGTGTTATTACATTTGTGGGTGTTGTTACATTTGTGGGTAAAGTGTTATTACATTTGTGGGCGTTATTACATTTGTGGGAGTTATTACATTTGTGGGTGTAACAGCCCCCCCCCCCCCCCCCCCTGGCCGTACTAAGACCTCAAATAGCCTGGCTTTTTTAGGGTTAAGGCCCAGATGTGGCATTTTTAACACCTTTTTGTTCCATAAAACATCAATCATTGATGTGAAATAATTAGTAGAATTCCTGACTTTTTGAGTTTGCTAAGTTTTTTTATTTTAAAATATAATTTTTTAATTTTTTCTCTCTTTAATTTTTAATTTGTATTTATTTTTTATAAATTTTGGAACAGCCGCGCGCCACTCTGACTGACCGCAAGCGCCACGAGTGGCGCGCGCGCCGCCAGTTGAGAAGGCCTGCTCTAAATCATCATCGTCAACGTATCTCTGTTGTTCTTTTTCTTGTAGGCGTGGTTACCAGCCAGCAAAGGTAAAGGTTTAGAGATCATGGGTACCTTCAACAGGAAGCAAGGTAAACCTCAGATGAGCATGACATTCCACAACAAAGCCATGCAGCCCATGACGGGATTCGCTGTTCAGTTCAACAAAAATAGGTGGGTAGGAGCCTTCGTACACCACATATTGAGGGGTCAGTGACACAAAGACAGAACTCCATTTTGGCCATTTTGAGAAAAAGTGGTTTATGTGTCACTGAGCACTTGGGCCTAAAGGAGTTAAGTCTATGTTTCACTAGCCATTGACTTCAATGGGGTGTTGGGTGGAGTTAAGTGTTTGTGTTTTCTGGAAAGCCCACATTTTTCTGAAAATTTTGATATCAAATACTCATTTTGGCAAATATGGAGTTTCGTCTTTGTGTCACTGAACCCTCAATATAATCTTTTGATCTGTATATTCTTCTTCTTTGTATAAAGTAATTGAACGTCCAACCATCTCGCGTTTCGTTACCATAATTACTTGAGAATTGTTGAATCAAGTTTAACCAAACTTGGATCAAGTAAGTATGAACATACAAGGATGAATCGATTAGACACCAGTATTTTCCAGCCTAACTGAAAAGAATAATCCTTGTCCCCTTTTTCCTCTTGTCTTTCTATAGCTTGGGTTTGCCCCCAATGGCAGCCCTCACAATCCCTAGCCCTCCGAGTCCTTAACCAGTCCATCATTAAGAGTCTACCCCTTAAAGCCTACTGTACTACTTATAGCTACATGTACTTGTGCCCTCTATACAGCCAACAATGCCTAAGCGGTACCCGTTGATCCCCCATGATGCCCTTTTTGTTATGTTAATTCAGAGCTGATTTGATGAGATAACCACCTGCCAATGACCTTGGAGGGAGGAATAATCCCTCCATGCCAAACTAGTGCAGAGGGGCTTTAATAAAAGTGTCTTCCTTTCGTTACTATCTTAACCCATATCTTTTTTTTTTTTGTTCTTTTCCTAGCTTTGGCCTGCAACCCTTGACAGCCCTCACAATCCCGACCCCCTTGAGTGCAAACCAGCAGATCGATACGTGTCTAGCCCTCAACACCAGAGGAGCCATTCAGAGAATGGACCCTCTCATGAACATCCAGGTCGCCGTCAAGAACTGCATTGATGTCTTCTACTTCAGCGCCACCATCCCCATCAACGTTCTCTTCGTTGAGGATGGGCAGATGGGTAAGCACCGGGTCCAATTTGTTGTTTAGGGGGATGTGTTTAAGTATTAAAGGAATCCGATAACTTTGTCTCAGATTCTGAAACAAAATCCTGGATTTAGCTCATGCTGCAATGATAATTATAAACCTTTAGGTCAGTCAAGAACCCATGACTTTTACAAGCCGGTCACCTGTCTGATTATCAAGATATTTATGATTGGAAATTGAAATTTAATTTTTTGTTTAATATAATAACACTACAGTCTATTGGGAGAAATGAGTATGGTAAAACCGGTCACTCACAGATTTTTATCTTTTTAGAGGCACTACATGATCATTTTATTCTCATAATTATCATCATTATCATAATCAATATCCTCACCATTATTATCATCACCACCACCATCATTATCATCATCAACATCATCATCATGATCACCACCATCATCGTCTTCGCTGTCATCATCCTCACCATTATCACCACCATCATCACCACCACCATCATCCTCAACATCACTATCATCATCACCACCATCATCACCACCACCATCATCATCAACATCACTATCATCATCACCACCATTATCATCACCACCACCATCATTATCATCATCATTATCAACATCATCATCATCACCACCATCATCATCTTCGCCGTCATCATCCTCACCATTATCACCACCATCATCACCACCACCATCATCATCAACATCAACAACATCACTATCATATCCCCACCATCATCACCACCACCATCATCATCAACATCACCATCATCATCACCACCATTATCATCACCACAACCATCATTATCAT
>JAVYIG010007943.1:0-77500 GCA_035222895.1 Strongylocentrotus droebachiensis
TATCCGAGGCAAAGTGCGGAGAAAGACAGAGATACGGTAACAACCGCGCTGGTTTGAAGACTTTGTACTTCTTTTCGAAATCTTTCACACTTACTCCCTTTAGAGTGTTAGAAGTAAAAGTGAAGGGAGAATGAGACCGAGAAAAACAGAGACGAGAGGGAAAAGGGAAGGAAAATAGGGATGAGAAGACCAAAGCCAATAAAAGAGAAGACAAAAAATCAAAAGAAATAGAAAACGAGAGAGTACCTAAGATGCAGATCACATTTAGATTATGATTTTATTCAATTTGTTCCCTCCTAGTCCATCCATTTTTTCTCCATTACAGGATATACTGAATGAACAGAGGCGTCGATACTTCCGACTTTTCGATCTTGGTGCTATGATCGTCACAGTGGTGCTACTCTAAATTATGACTGGCGCCCTCTTTGCTTCGTGAACGCATATGTAATTCACAAGTTTTCTCTAAAACTTGCACGAATCTTAACGTATTGAGCGTTTTGAGCTTTCTTTAAATCGCATATTTGGGGCTTGTCATATTATTTGTCCTCACTGAATGAAAAGGGTCAGGAAAACAATGTAATATTAGAATTGATACATCTTTACAGCCTTTTCTGTTGTGTTTTAAATACGTTTGACTATTGTTGAAATAAAACGGTTCAAAGATTTGTGAAATGATTCATAAAACCAACTCTGATCGCAGGCAAAGAATCATCCCCTAACCCAGCAAACAGCAATAATAACAGATATAGACCATGGCGACAGAAACACCCTCCCTTGTTGTTATGAAACATTTCCTCATCATATCCGTTTCCATGTTCACTACTTCCTTGAGGAATTATCACTCCCTTCCGACCAAATCATATTTCATACTCTTCTTCTTCTTCCTTTCTGAGTACAGACCTCTTTACAGAGTATTATCGTACTATAATGGGGGTGTACTGTTCCCCCTCTTAATTGGTGTTTAAGAGATTTAGGTCCGGCAGATAAATGAGATGAAACATTCTTCCGAGCAAAACTCTGAAAGGAACAGGAAGTAACTCTTTCTTTGAAATGTGAGCATTAATAATAATAATAATAGTTCGTTCTTTTATAGCGCATTTCAGGACCGAAGGCCCTCTCATTAAGGTTTCTTAATGTTGAATGTAGGCCTATGTTGTATGTTTTGTTGCATATTGTATTATGATATTGTATGTTCCCTAGATTACCCTGCCAGAACTTCATCATTTACGTTGTGAACTAACCTATGTAAACAAAGAAAAGGAAAGGTTTTATTATAATTGCACTTCGCAGCCAAAATGGCTGAATTATGTACAATTTAAATTAGCAATAATACATACAAATGTGGTTTGATATTCTCACATAGTATAATATACAGTATATAACAAAATTCATAACCAATATCACTAAGGCAATAACAGACAAAATTATTTAAGTTTAAAATATAATTTTGTGAGGTGACACAAGAGTTGGTCAAAAAATGAGCAAGCAGGCCCTTTTGCTCTTAAACACTCTGAGACACATTCTTAACAAACTGCTTTCTTTTCGCCCCCCCCCCCCCTCGCACACACATCACTACACTGAAAACCCATATTCTCACTCCTATACTTCATTGACGCTCCCATGGACACTCTCATAAACACTCACATTCATACTCCCATACCCTAGCTAAGATCTGCTCGCCCATCACTGGACTTCTCTTGTGAAGTGTTGGGTATTTCAAAATGTAAACAACAAAAAACAAGAAAGCTCAGGCGCGGATCCAGGCGGGGGGGGGGGCGACGGGCCCGTCCCCCCCCCCCTGGCGTTTTTTTTCTTTTGAAATAATAATAATAATACCAACAAAAAATTATGTTTATAAAAACAAATTATTAAGTGATCACACAACAAGTCCCCCACCCCCCCCCCCCCCCCCCCCCACACTGAGCGAAAATAACGATCTGCGCGATTTTTCACATTTTCGGGGGCAGATACGAAAACAAATTATGCTCACTACCCCAAAAAAAGAAATAATCCCTGATAATGTACGGGTATATACCAATGTCTAAAATATCGTATATTTTCGCTTTGAGGTTTCCCTTTGTAGGTGCCCCCTTTTCCAGGAAAGTGCCCTTTATTGTTGGTGCTTCCCCCCCCCCCCCCCTCACTTTGAATGATGCTCACGCCACCCCTGGCCTGTTAAAACTCCTGTGCTCCGCCCCTGGACCACATCGCCAATTTACGATTCGCTCGCTACTCTCTACCTGATCGTAAACACTTTAGCCCTCCCCCCCCCCCCCCCTACACTATGAAAAACGTTCCCCGGGGCCCGATGTAAGGGGTTTTGAAGCTGAAGCCCGACGCCAGTGATTGCTGTCTACCCATCCCAACTGCTGTACTAGTCTTACCAAGGCCACTATCATACCAAAAATCAGTAATCTGCTTGCTCTCCCACCCAAAGAGTGCAAAGAGGACCATGAAAATAAAAGCCCAAAACAACTGTAATTTGGGGATTTTATTGTAAATTTGGAAGCAGCATCTTCATACCCATCAGTCTAGGTTGAGATTTGGCAGCACCTCTGAGCAGACTTTCTTAATAAACTTTGCTGTCAATATGCTAATTATGGTGTGATTGGCATTGAATCACTGCCCTTATGTCCATCTATAAGCAGATAATACTATAGCTGGCTTGTTTCCTATTATCTTATATCACCAACCATACAAAACATAACAATGTACCACTCATATCATCAATTTGCTTCCTTTTAACCATTATTATAATAATAATAATAATGATAATCAATTTGCACAGCACTAACTACTTTGTATTTAAGCACTTTATACTGTAATTATTATTTTGTAAAACCATTTAACCAGTTGTTACCTTAAAATACAAGACAAATGGGAGTTATTCAAGTTACTACTGAAATGGCTATGTACATGTGAATCTTTAAAATGGTCCTACTAATTTTTTCTTGAGACAAGAACAAAAGCACCTTTGGTGAAGGACAAATATTTGAATGTTTTCCATTTAGAACAGTTTGGGTTGTACAATCTCAATTCAAGAAATGAGAAATCAGATCGACTAGCATAATTATGGACAAAAGATTTAAAAGAGAAATCAGATCAACTACATTTTAATAAAGAACTAGTTCAAGAATTGTATCAAGCAGGTAAAGACATGCCCAGGGGCTGACATAGATTCTGAACACAACCTGGTGATTGCAGAAGTCGAAATAAAGCTAAAGAATACACTCCCCAGAACAAAAAGAAACCCTCATCCAGATGTCACAGCTCTACATAAAACAATCATAGCAGAAAACTACCTTATGGAAGTTAGAAATAGGTATAATTGTCTAGTCACAGAAAAAATAGAACAAACAAATAATGAAGTAAATGGCATTGAGAAACTAGAAGTGGAATATAAATGCTTGAAAAAAAGCATTCGGCATGGAAATAAGACACTACCAACTAAAAAGAAACCAGCAAAACAACCATGGATGACAGAAAAGATTCTGAACTTGATGCAGAAGGGGGAAAAGCAAGCCAGAAACTCCAAATCATACAGAGACATCAACAAGGAAACTGATAATGAATGTAAAAGAGCAAAAGAAGAATGGCTAACTCAAAAATGTGTTAGAATTGAGCAATTCTCCAAGACAAACCAAACAAATGAAATGCACAGAGAAACCAAAAAATGTAAGAAGAAGAAAAACAAGGCAGCAAGAACATCTTTCCTCTTTAAAAAGGATGACATTAAACAAAGATGGGAAACACAAATATATCAAAGACCTATTTGACGATGATAGAGGTCCAGAACTTCCAATCACTGACAACGGGGGTCCAAGTATACTTGAATCAGAAGTTTCACTGGGAGCTTCTATATCTGAAGGCCCAGATGGGATAACACGGGAAGAACCTGTGGCCTTAAAAGAATTTGGGATTGAACATTTGACTAGTATTTGCCAAATGATATACATTACAGGTCATATTCCTGAAGATCTGAAAAAGTCGATATGTGTGCCTATTCCAAAGAAGCCTAAGGCAAGTGTATGTGAAGATTTCCGGACAATTGGTCTTATGAGCCATGTAACAAAGTTGCTCTTAAAGATCATTCTCATCAAGTAAAAATAAGAATTGACAATGAATATAGGTAAGGAACAGTTTGGTTTTAGATAGGGATGTGTAATGTCCCCATCTCTGTTCAACTTGTGCACAGAGTTGGTATTCAGGGAAATTTCAGATATGAAAGGTGTAGTATTGGGGGTGTAAATATTAATAATTTACGTTATGCTGATGACACTGTAATTTGCGCAGAGAATGAAGCAGATTTACAACATGTATTGGATATTGTAAAAGTCAAGAGTGAAGAGTTTGGTCTAAGCATGAATGTCAAGAAAACTAAGTCAATGATTTTTAGTAGAACAGAGAATAAGCCTAGAATCTGTTTGAAACTCGATGGACATATCATTGAGCAGGTCAGTAATTACATCTACTTAGGACAATATATCACAGATGATGCCAGATGCGAAGCAGAAATAAAAAGAAGAATAGAAATTGCTCGGAATACACTTCTGGCAATGAAAGACTTATTCACAGATAGAAAGGTGAAAGCTGCGCTTAGGTTGAGACTAGTAAACTGTTATGTATGGTCTGTCCTATTGTATGGAGCAGAAACATGGATAATAAGCAAGGCCATGGAAAATAGAATAACACCTTTTGAAATGTGGATTTACAGAAGAATGAGGAAAATATCCTGGAAACGAATGAAAACCAACAAAGAGATATTGCACATGGCAGGGCGTAAACAAATTACACTAATAGGATTAGTTAAGGAGAGAAATATCAAAGACTTTGGTCATCTTAAAAGGTATTGGAGGGGAGAGTGGAAGGAACTAGACCGAGAGGGAGACCCAGAATCAACAGGGAAGAGAATGTCAAGAACGGGAGTGGACTAAAACTGCAAGAGTGCACCAGAATGGCAGAAAAAAGAGTGAATTGGAGAGATGTTGCAATCAACCTCGGAACCGGGAGAAAATACCTAGATAGATAGATAGAGTTCAAAGAATACCAAGCACCGTAACCAAGAAAGAACCTTTCTCATATCCCCTCACATTGGCAACCATATAATGCAAAGTAAAACAAAACCATTAAAATCGATTTGAAATTGAAACCAATACACACATATTACATATCCTTCCCATCATGGATGCCAATAACAGTTTGAAAACATTTAGTAATCAATTTATGAGTTTTTTTCTTCTTCTCCAAATAGAGAATAACTAGTCCATGTTTAATGGAAAGGAATTCATCATATCCAAAGTTTTAAGTAGGTGCAACTGGTCCGATGGTTGGTTAGGCCGAGCAGGAGAGTTCACAGTCTTGACAACTACAGCTGCTTTGATTGCCAACAGGTGCGTTACAGTAGAACGAGGTAGGGTTCATGGGCTCCATGCCTACAACAGATTAAATGAAGAGAATTGACTAAATTAATTTCCTTCGTAAAGCATATCAAGTACTTACATATTGTTGTTTTGTTTTTTCCCGTATAATAAAATCAGATAAAAGACATACAAAGTAATCATACAGAGAAAAGGGACAACATACAGCTGGTACCCCATGTTCAGCTGCAACTATATTGTTGCTGCTGGTCTTCAATGGGGCCAGTTTATACAATGTACAAAATATATATAATATTAGAAATGAACAGAACAAATAAATACAAAGTATCGGTCGAAAACATAGTATAAATAATTATTTAAAAAAGAAGAAAACAAATTGGTAATATCACTATGAAAGAAACCATTATTGTGTTATTATGTATTGAGCTGTTGTTGTTTTAATGAACATCATCATGGTACAGGCCTATTGTGGTGTATATCCCAATCAGTTATATCAGGAGGAGGGACCCAATGGTCACTGGCGTACTGGTGGGGGGGCTTGGGGGGGCGCCAGCCCCCCCAAATAAAATTGAACCATGACTTATTTTCAATTCCATATACAAGTGATGTATAAATGTTCGTGATATCACATGATTTTCAACAAAATGCGCGTTTCTCCATTTCTGTTGCAAACTGACACATTCCCAAATGGCCAGGAAGAGCATATGTTTTTTTTTATAGTCACTAAGGGGCCGTGGCCACTAACAGTAACACTAGTAAAAAATCCTTTCCAGAAGCAACTGTGACAAGCACTGCCGGGCGTTCCATACTTACATCATGTAACACTGCACATATGTACCGTTAAGGGGGCCCAGTGGGAAAATTGAATTCAGACAAGATTAAGAGTAGTGAACGGTACAACGAATCGTTTTCCTTCTTTAATAATTTAATGAAGTGTCAAAGCTTCCGCGCTTTGCGCGAGATGGGCGAAAATGAATTGAGACAAGGATTAAGAGTCGGAACCGGTACAATGAATCGTCTTCTTTCTCTAATAATTTAATGAAGTGTCAAAGCTTCCGTGCTTCGCGCGAGAGGGGGGGGGGGTAAAACTGAATTCAGACAAGAACACGATACAACGAATCGTCTTCTTTCTCTAATAATTTAATGAAACGTGAAAGCTTCCGCGCTTCGCGCGGGATGGGCGAAAATGAATTCCGACAAGGATTAACAGTAATAGTTTAATGAAACGTCAGAGTTTCCGCGCTTCACGCGAGATGGGCGAAAATGAATTCAGACAAGGATTAAGAGTCGGAACCGGTACAATGAATCGTCTTCTTTCTCTAATAATTTAATGAAGTGTCAAAGCTTCCGTGCTTCGCGCGAGAGGGGGGGGGGTAAAACTGAATTCAGACAAGAACACGATACAACGAATCGTCTTCTTTCTCTAATAATTTAATGAAACGTGAAAGCTTCCGCGCTTCGCGCGGGATGGGGGAAAGTGAATTCAGACAAGGATTAAGAGTAATAATTTATTGAAACGTCAAAACTGCTTCGCGCGGGAGGGGGGGGGGGGGACTGGATCCAAACAAGAAATAAGAGTCGAAAACGGTGCAATGGATCGTCTTCTTTCTCTAATAATTTAATGAAGTGTCAAAGTTTCCGCGCTTCGCGCGGAAGGGGGGGGGGAGGGGGGGGACTGAATTCAGACAAGAACACGATACAACGAATCGTCTTCTTTCTCTAATAATTGAATGAAACGTGAAAGCTTCCGCGCTTCGCGCGGGATGGGCGAAAATGAATTGAGACAAGGATTAAGAGTCGGAACCGGTACAATGAATCGTCTTCTTTCTCTAATAATTTAATGAAGTGTCAAAGCTTCCGTGCTTCGCGCGGGAGGGGGGGGGAACTGAATTCAGACAAGAACGATACAACGAATCGTCTTCTTTCTCTAATAATTTAATGAAACGTGAAAGCTTCCGCGCTTCGCGCGGGATGGGCGAAAATGAATTCCGACAAGGATTAGAGTAATAATTTAATGAAACGTCAGAGTTTCCGCGCTTCACGCGAGATGGGCGAAAATGAATTCAGACAAGGATTAAGAGTCGGAACCGGTACAATGAATCGTCTTCTTTCTCTAATAATTTAATGAAGTGTCAAAGCTTCCGCGCTTCGCGCGGGAGGGGGGAAACTGAATTCAGACAAGAACACGATACAACGAATCGTCTTCTTTCTCTAATAATTTAATGAAACGTGAAAGCTTCCGCGCTTCGCGCGGGATGGGGGAAAATGAATTCAGACAAGGATTAAGAGTAATAATTTATTGAAACGTCAAAACTGCTTCGCGCGGGAGGGGGGGGGGGGGCTGGATCCAAACAAGAAATAAGAGTCGAGAACGGTACAATGGATCGTCTTCTTTCTCTAATAATTTAATGAAGTGTCAAAGTTTCCGCGCTTCGCGCGGGAGGGGGGGAGACTGAAAAATAACTTTCCTGGCCACAGGTTTAGAGGGTTAAATTTGTAGACATTTGGACATTGGCATCAATATATTTGTCGGTAATTGGTTGCTCCTTTTGTCTGTAATCG
The DNA here is from genome assembly GCA_035222895.1 of Strongylocentrotus droebachiensis. Taxonomy (NCBI): domain Eukaryota; kingdom Metazoa; phylum Echinodermata; class Echinoidea; order Camarodonta; family Strongylocentrotidae; genus Strongylocentrotus; species Strongylocentrotus droebachiensis. The sequence continues at coordinate 7,941 of JAVYIG010007943.1, forward strand.
GTGGCCTCTACACCCTCCCCACTCCCCCACTGACAAAGATCTAGCGACGCCCCTGATAACGACACAGTTTATACACTCGAGAATTTTTTTGCAAGTACTACTGATGAAGTACCGGACCACCGTCTTTGTGCATTGTGCGGCATCAAAGCATATACAACGTCTCAAGACGTGACAGATCACTTTTCTCTAACTTCTAACCAATAAGAAGGCCTCGTTTTTTTCCAGGAAGTGCCGGTGGACATTAATGCGCCAAATGTGGTTCTCAAATTGCAAAAGATCCCTACTCTTGGAAGGGGTAGGAGAAAGCAATTTTACGTCATATTACTCCAGGAAGTGCCTAAAAATGCGTCTAATTTGGTTCTAAAATTGCAAATGCTTCTTACTCTGGGAGGGGGCCAGAACCCCCTCCCAAACCAACCCCCGCTTGGTCGCTCCGCTCCCTCGCCGCTAAAGCCTCGTTCTGTCGCTTCATCGTTTTACATATATTTAACCCCATGCCATTTGGTCCCCCCCCCCCCGGTAAGAAATTCCTGGATCCGCCACTGATGCCCATACCCCTTGAGCTTCGGGGGCTCCGCCCCTTGACCCCCGCCGGGGCTTTGCCCCTAGACCCCACTTTGCGAAACGTTCAGCGGGGCCTGCATGTTAGAGTGGGGTGCTGCGGAATTTTTTGGTCAGCCCCCCAAACGTTTTTGCTCATTACGCCACTGCCAATGGTTACAATGATTTAATGATATCCCTCTCATGCACAGGTGATTTCAGCTAAAGATGATTATAACGAAGCAGTATCTACAGTGTACATGAAAGGGAGAGAAGCAGAGAAAGAGCGAGGAAGGGGAGAGAGACAGAGGGAAAGAAAGGTGTTGAGACAGCAAGCCAGTGGTAATAGAAACGGAGTCGTTAGACAATTTACGATAGCACTCCTCCCACCTCTCAAATATTAATGTACTCATAAAGCAATCGTAAATTCAAGAAAAAAATTGTCATCATAATCATGTAAGAATACATTGGGCCATACTCGAAGGCTATATGCAATGCACGGATGATTTTTACCCTTTACTTGTTGATAAATTTAGTAATGAAAACTTTTAAAGGTAATAGTTAATTAATTACAAAACAAACTTTTTAAATTAGGAGTGTTAGGGTATAGAAGGAGGACTAGAAGAAAAAGAAGGAGGAGGAGAAGGAGGAGGAGGAGAAGAAGAAAAAGAAGGAGGTGGAGGTGGAGGAGGAGAAGAAGTAGGAGGAGGAGGAGGCGGAGACGCGGAAGAAAGGGAAGGAGGCGGAGACGAAGAAGAAAAAAGAGGAGGCGGTGGAAAAGAAGAAAAAGGGTGAGGAGCAGAAGAAGAAGTAGAAGAAGGCGAATAGAAGAAATAAAATATAAAGATGGAAAAGAATTTTGAATCAAATGAAGAGATAAATGAGATGATAATTCGTTTTCCACTTACTTTTGTCCATGCCTTCGATTGTTTCTCCTGTTGGTACAACTTTGAAGTCAATATTCCAAGGAATGAATTCATTAGCTGTATCACCAAAGAAGTCAAGCCACCTCTGAGGGGAGCAATCGTCACCGAGATACCCGCCACACATATCATCCATCACAGGTGTATTGGAATGTGGGAACTTAACATCCTTACCTGAAAGAATATCGGTTGGAATCTCTCAATTTAATGATAATGATAATAATAGTAACATTCGTATAACTCTTAATACTATGTTTCTAAACGCTGCGCCATGTTTACATTGTAGTTTAGTATTACCCCGGTTATTTTATTCATTTTCTATTCCCCTTTTGATAGTGCACATGATAGTGCACACGTTTTACAAGCGCAATTTAATATTGAATTTACTCATCGTGTGGGGGTAAATCCGTATAAGTTATGACTGTTCAATACTACAAAAAGACAATAATGCGAAACGATTTTGGTTGGAAATGTAAAAATAACTGACTAATAAAGAAATAAAGATACTAAAATGAAACTCGTCGCCCCGACTGCGTGCCAAGCTGTTTAACATTGTGGCTTCAGTAATTGTGATTTACTGTAAGTTTTCGATATTTTCTTTATATCTTGTTTACTTATCCTGACCACCGATATACATGATCAAAGTAATACATTCATTTTAAGCAAGCTTCTCTCGAAGTCACCAAACAAAGAAAAAACAGAAAGAAAAAAAAGTGGCCAATGCTAAAGGTGGCCTTTCTAGACAACGTACTTCAACACATATTTCTTTCCGGCATCGGAGACAACTTACATGTCACAAAATGGCTACTATACACAGGTAGCCTGTAAAGAGAGGTGGCCTCCAAGACAGATTGGACTTTATTTAATAACGAATCGGGTGAGATGAGGCTTACATGAATCATAAGCGACGTCAGCGAACTCCTTTGCGACGAAGGCATCGAAGCGACGAACGCCGACTCCATCATCGCTTACCAGAAGGACTGTAGCATTGGTATAGACACTCTGATGAGGACTACAAACCAGCTGACACATCATCGTCTCAATGTTTTCTAGACAGGCTGGACAACGACCGAATGCAGGCCGCAGTGCAGTCAATAAAGGCTATAAATACAAGCATTGAGATACATTCCTTGAAAGAGAATTTACTTTGAATAAGTTTCTTTGATGTCAAGAAATGTATTGGAAGACGCCTCGGGCAATAGCACAATTCTAACCTTCCCTTGAGCGTATAAAAACAACTATTTCTCTCAAAGCAGTCATTAATACTATACCATTATTGTTATTCATTGATATTATTACTACCTAGTGATACATTTGATAATGACACTGTTTAATGATGATATAGTTTTACCTGACTGCTAAGAAAGCATGTATATGCTTGTAAGAAAACAACCAGGGGACCGAAGGCTTTAAGTCCTCTCTGAGGGACTTAGTAATTAGGATTACTACCTTACCAAAGGGTACGAGTGCATTGACTTGGTTTCGAACCCGGGACCTCCCGGTTACGAAACTACTGGTCTACCAATGAGCCATCGCGCCCTATCTAATTATTATCTTTAGAACTATGGATCAAAAGCATGGTCGTAGACCCTGATACATGTAGATACTTGAAGATGTTGGTTACCTGCATGGTTCTAAGTTGGTTAAGATCACAGCAGACTTCATCAGGGTTGTAATCTGGACACATATCACTTAGAAGAACATTGGCTGCTGCTGATCCAGTAGGCCGGGCTCCTCCATTGTCCAAGCAATTCAGGTCTGTTCTATTAGTAGTATCAGGATTTTCCCCGCATTCGCTGAACATCATACACCTCCCTTCCTCGTGCAAATACGCCTTTGGAAACAATTAACAAGTAAAAACGGATATCAATCGAATCATGTGTTACTTTTAATAAGTTGATAGATATTTTACTATGTTTATATGTTTACATAGCAGCATATCAAGGGGAAGATAGATAAGGACGGAGATAGGAAGTACTGGTCCATCATATCACGAGGAACCACAACGACTCGAATAAAGTAATGTAAGGTAAGTATCAAGAGGGAATGGCGAGTATGCAAACACACTTGCGAGACGCTGTCTAATTTTCTTACACCTATATCAGTTTTTGATAATGAAAGTCTATTACGAATCCCGATAATAAATAGTTGTTTTGTTTTGTTATTTTCTTTTTCGTTATGCATCTACCCGACGTAAGAATTAATCAAAACATGCATATACAAGGACGTGAAGTAACAGAATGTTAATCAGATTTTCGCATTTTCAAACATAAAAAGACGATTGTTATCTCTTGAGGTTTGGACTGAGGGTGCGATTTTCTATAAAATAGAATCCCATAAGAGTAAAGAGAATGTACGTTGTTGTTAATATTTAACATCTTTCCTCCATATAAAAGCAGGTCTATTTCTCTGATTGAAAGAGTTTCATTTTTGCTTGTGATAGTAAATGGAATTTAAAAAAATTAATTAACCAAGACTTAAACGAAATGATTATTTATATCATGCATGTATATCACACTATTATATGAATGAAAGAGAGAATGAATCGGTATTATGCTCACTGGTCCGATGGTTGGTGAGGCCGAGCAGGAGAGTTCACAGTCTTGACAACTGCAGCTGCCTTGATTGCCAACAGGTGCGTTACAGTAGAACGAGGTAGGGTTCATGGGCTCCATGCCTACAACAGATTAAATGAAAAGAATTGACTAATTCATTTCCTTCCTAAAGCATATCAAGTACTTACACATTATTGTTGTTGTTGTTTTCATTTCCGTATAATAAAATCAGATAAAATACATGCAAAGTAATCACACAGAGAAAAAGAACAAAATACGGATGGTACCCCATTTTCAGCTGCAATGGACGGATGATTTTTACCATTTACTTGTTGATAAATTTTGTAATGAACATTTTTAAAGGTAATAGATGATTAATTACAAAACAAACTTTTGAAATTAGGAGTGATAGGGTATAGAAGGAGGACTAAAAGAAAAAGAAGGAGGAGGAGAAGAAGAAGGAGGACTAGAAGAAAAAGAAGGAGGTGGAGAAGAAGAAGAAGGATGTGGAGGTGGAGGAGGAGAAGGAGGAGGAGGTGGAGGCCGAGACGAAGAAGAAAGGGAAGGAGGCGGAGACGAAGAAGAAAAAAGAAGAGGCGACGGGAAAGAAGAAAAAGGGTGGGGAGCAGAAGAAGAAGTAGAAGAAGGCGAATAGAAGAAATAAAATATAAAGATGGAAAAGAATTTTGAATCAAATGAAGAGATAAATGAAATGATAATTCGTTTTCCATTTACTTTTGTCCAAGCCTTCGATTGTTTCTCCTGTTGGTACAACTTTGAAGTCAATATTCCAAGGAATGAATTCATTAGCTGTATCACCAAAGAAGTCAAGCCACCTCTGAGGGGAGCAATCGTCACCGAGATACCCGCCACACATATCATCCATCACAGGTGTATTGGAATGTGGGAACTTAACATCCTTACCTGAAAGAATATCGGTTGGAATCTCTCAATTTAATGATAATGATAATAATAGTAACATTCGTATAACTCTTAATACTATGTTTCTAAACGCTTTGCCATGTTTACAGTGTAGTCTAGTATTACCCCGGTTATTTGATTCTTTTTCTATTCCCCACATGAAAGTGCACAGTATAGTGCACACGCTTTACAAGCGCAATTTAATATTGAATTTACTCATCGTGTGGGGGTAAATCCGTATAAGTTATGACTGTTCAATACTACAAAAAGACAATAATGCGAAACGATTTTGGTTGGAAATGTAAAAATAACTGACTAATAAAGAAATAAAGATACTAAAATGAAACTCGTCGCCCCGACTGCGTGCCAAGCTGTATAACATTGTGGCTTCAGTAATTGTGATTTACTGTAAGTTTTCGATATTTTCTTTATATTTTGTTTACTTATCCTGACCACCGATATACATGATCAAAGTAATACATTCATTTTAAGCAAGCTTCTCTCGAAGTCACCAAACAAAGAAAAAACAGAAAGAAAAAAAAGTGGCCAATGCTAAAGGTGGCCTTTCTAGACAACGTACTTCAACACATATTTCTTTCCGGCATCGGAGACAACTTACATGTCACAAAATGGCTACTATACACAGGTAGCCTGTAAAGAGAGGTGGCCTCCAAGACAGATTGGACTTTATTTAATAACGAATCGGGTGAGATGAGGCTTACATGAATCATAAGCGACGTCAGCGAACTCTTTTGCGACGAAGGCATCGAAGCGACGAACGCCGACTCCATCATCGCTTACCAGAAGGACTGTAGCATTGGTATAGACACTCTGATGAGGACTACAAACCAGCTGACACATCATCGTCTCAATGTTTTCTAGACAGGCTGGACAACGACCGAATGCAGGCCGCAGTGCAGTCAATAAAGGCTATAAATACAAGCATTGAGATACATTCCTTGAAAGAGAATTTACTTTGAATAAGTTTCTTTGATGTCAAGAAATGTATTGGAAGACGCCTCGGGCAATAGCACAATTCTAACCTTCCCTTGAGCGTATAAAAACAACTATTTCTCTCAAAGCAGTCATTAATACTATACCATTATTGTTATTCATTGATATTATTACTACCTAGTGATACATTTGATAATGACACTGTTTAATGATGATATAGTTTTACCTGACTGCTAAGAAAGCATGTATATGCTTGTAAGAAAACAACCAGGGGACCGAAGGCTTTAAGTCCTCTCTGAGGGACTTAGTAATTAGGATTACTACCTTACCAAAGGGTACGAGTGCATTGACTTGGTTTCGAACCCGGGACCTCCCGGTTACGAAACTACTGGTCTACCAATGAGCCATCGCGCCCTATCTAATTATTATCTTTAGAACTATGGATCAAAAGCATGGTCGTAGACCCTGATACATGTAGATACTTGAAGATGTTGGTTACCTGCATGGTTCTAAGTTGGTTAAGATCACAGCAGACTTCATCAGGGTTGTAATCTGGACACATATCACTTAGAAGAACATTGGCTGCTGCTGATCCAGTAGGCCGGGCTCCTCCATTGTCCAAGCAATTCAGGTCTGTTCTATTAGTAGTATCAGGATTTTCCCCGCATTCGCTGAACATCATACACCTCCCTTCCTCGTGCAAATACGCCTTTGGAAACAATTAACAAGTAAAAACGGATATCAATCGAATCATGTGTTACTTTTAATAAGTTGATAGATATTTTAATATGTTTATATGTTTACATAGCAGCATATCAAGGGGAAGATAGATAAGGACGGAGATAGGAAGTACTGGTCCATCATATCACGAGGAACCACAACGACTCGAATAAAGTAATGTAAGGTAAGTATCAAGAGGGAATGGCGAGTATGCAAACACACTTGCGAGACGCTGTCTAATTTTCTTACACCTATATCAGTTTTTGATAATGAAAGTCTATTACGAATCCCGATAATAAATAGTTGTTTTGTTTTGTTATTTTCTTTTTCGTTATGCATCTACCCGACGTAAGAATTAATCAAAACATGCATATACAAGGACGTGAAGTAACAGAATGTTAATCAGATTTTCGCATTTTCAAACATAAAAAGACGATTGTTATCTCTTGAGGTTTGGACTGAGGGTGCGATTTTCTATAAAATAGAATCCCATAAGAGTAAAGAGAATGTACGTTGTTGTTAATATTTAACATCTTTCCTCCATATAAAAGCAGGTCTATTTCTCTGATTGAAAGAGTTTCATTTTTGCTTGTGATAGTAAATGGAATTTAAAAAAATTAATTAACCAAGACTTAAACGAAATGATTATTTATATCATGCATGTATATCACACTATTATATGAATGAAAGAGAGAATGAATCGGTATTATGCTCACTGGTCCGATGGTTGGTGAGGCCGAGCAGGAGAGTTCACAGTCTTGACAACTGCAGCTGCCTTGATTGCCAACAGGTGCGTTACAGTAGAACGAGGTAGGGTTCATGGGCTCCATGCCTACAACAGATTAAATGAAAAGAATTGACTAATTCATTTCCTTCCTAAAGCATATCAAGTACTTACACATTATTGTTGTTGTTGTTTTCATTTCCGTATAATAAAATCAGATAAAATACATGCAAAGTAATCACACAGAGAAAAAGAACAAAATACGGATGGTACCCCATTTTCAGCTGCAATGGACGGATGATTTTTACCATTTACTTGTTGATAAATTTTGTAATGAACATTTTTAAAGGTAATAGATGATTAATTACAAAACAAACTTTTGAAATTAGGAGTGATAGGGTATAGAAGGAGGACTAAAAGAAAAAGAAGGAGGAGGAGAAGAAGAAGGAGGACTAGAAGAAAAAGAAGGAGGTGGAGAAGAAGAAGAAGGATGTGGAGGTGGAGGAGGAGAAGGAGGAGGAGGTGGAGGCCGAGACGAAGAAGAAAGGGAAGGAGGCGGAGACGAAGAAGAAAAAAGAAGAGGCGGCGGGAAAGAAGAAAAAGGGTGGGGAGCAGAAGAAGAAGTAGAAGAAGGCGAATAGAAGAAATAAAATATAAAGATGGAAAAGAATTTTGAATCAAATGAAGAGATAAATGAAATGATAATTCGTTTTCCATTTACTTTTGTCCATGCCTTCGATTGTTTCTCCTGTTGGTACAACTTTGAAGTCAATATTCCAAGGAATGAATTCATTAGCTGTATCACCAAAGAAGTCAAGCCACCTCTGAGGGGAGCAATCGTCACCGAGATACCCGCCACACATATCATCCATCACAGGTGTATTGGAATGTGGGAACTTAACATCCTTACCTGAAAGAATATCGGTTGGAATCTCTCAATTTAATGATAATGATAATAATAGTAACATTCGTATAACTCTTAATACTATGTTTCTAAACGCTTTGCCATGTTTACAGTGTAGTCTAGTATTACCCCGGTTATTTGATTCTTTTTCTATTCCCCACATGAAAGTGCACAGTATAGTGCACACGCTTTACAAGCGCAATTTAATATTGAATTTACTCATCGTGTGGGGGTAAATCCGTATAAGTTATGACTGTTCAATACTACAAAAAGACAATAATGCGAAACGATTTTGGTTGGAAATGTAAAAATAACTGACTAATAAAGAAATAAAGATACTAAAATGAAACTCGTCGCCCCGACTGCGTGCCAAGCTGTATAACATTGTGGCTTCAGTAATTGTGATTTACTGTAAGTTTTCGATATTTTCTTTATATTTTGTTTACTTATCCTGACCACCGATATACATGATCAAAGTAATACATTCATTTTAAGCAAGCTTCTCTCGAAGTCACCAAACAAAGAAAAAACAGAAAGAAAAAAAAGTGGCCAATGCTAAAGGTGGCCTTTCTAGACAACGTACTTCAACACATATTTCTTTCCGGCATCGGAGACAACTTACATGTCACAAAATGGCTACTATACACAGGTAGCCTGTAAAGAGAGGTGGCCTCCAAGACAGATTGGACTTTATTTAATAACGAATCGGGTGAGATGAGGCTTACATGAATCATAAGCGACGTCAGCGAACTCCTTTGCGACGAAGGCATCGAAGCGACGAACGCCGACTCCATCATCGCTTACCAGAAGGACTGTAGCATTGGTATAGACACTCTGATGAGGACTACAAACCAGCTGACACATCATCGTCTCAATGTTTTCTAGACAGGCTGGACAACGACCGAATGCAGGCCGCAGTGCAGTCAATAAAGGCTATAAATACAAGCATTGAGATACATTCCTTGAAAGAGAATTTACTTTGAATAAGTTTCTTTGATGTCAAGAAATGTATTGGAAGACGCCTCGGGCAATAGCACAATTCTAACCTTCCCTTGAGCGTATAAAAACAACTATTTCTCTCAAAGCAGTCATTAATACTATACCATTATTGTTATTCATTGATATTATTACTACCTAGTGATACATTTGATAATGACACTGTTTAATGATGATATAGTTTTACCTGACTGCTAAGAAAGCATGTATATGCTTGTAAGAAAACAACCAGGGGACCGAAGGCTTTAAGTCCTCTCTGAGGGACTTAGTAATTAGGATTACTACCTTACCAAAGGGTACGAGTGCATTGACTTGGTTTCGAACCCGGGACCTCCCGGTTACGAAACTACTGGTCTACCAATGAGCCATCGCGCCCTATCTAATTATTATCTTTAGAACTATGGATCAAAAGCATGGTCGTAGACCCTGATACATGTAGATACTTGAAGATGTTGGTTACCTGCATGGTTCTAAGTTGGTTAAGATCACAGCAGACTTCATCAGGGTTGTAATCTGGACACATATCACTTAGAAGAACATTGGCTGCTGCTGATCCAGTAGGCCGGGCTCCTCCATTGTCCAAGCAATTCAGGTCTGTTCTATTAGTAGTATCAGGATTTTCCCCGCATTCGCTGAACATCATACACCTCCCTTCCTCGTGCAAATACGCCTTTGGAAACAATTAACAAGTAAAAACGGATATCAATCGAATCATGTGTTACTTTTAATAAGTTGATAGATATTTTAATATGTTTATATGTTTACATAGCAGCATATCAAGGGGAAGATAGATAAGGACGGAGATAGGAAGTACTGGTCCATCATATCACGAGGAACCACAACGACTCGAATAAAGTAATGTAAGGTAAGTATCAAGAGGGAATGGCGAGTATGCAAACACACTTGCGAGACGCTGTCTAATTTTCTTACACCTATATCAGTTTTTGATAATGAAAGTCTATTACGAATCCCGATAATAAATAGTTGTTTTGTTTTGTTATTTTCTTTTTCGTTATGCATCTACCCGACGTAAGAATTAATCAAAACATGCATATACAAGGACGTGAAGTAACAGAATGTTAATCAGATTTTCGCATTTTCAAACATAAAAAGACGATTGTTATCTCTTGAGGTTTGGACTGAGGGTGCGATTTTCTATAAAATAGAATCCCATAAGAGTAAAGAGAATGTACGTTGTTGTTAATATTTAACATCTTTCCTCCATATAAAAGCAGGTCTATTTCTCTGATTGAAAGAGTTTCATTTTTGCTTGTGATAGTAAATGGAATTTAAAAAAATTAATTAACCAAGACTTAAACGAAATGATTATTTATATCATGCATGTATATCACACTATTATATGAATGAAAGAGAGAATGAATCGGTATTATGCTCACTGGTCCGATGGTTGGTGAGGCCGAGCAGGAGAGTTCACAGTCTTGACAACTGCAGCTGCCTTGATTGCCAACAGGTGCGTTACAGTAGAACGAGGTAGGGTTCATGGGCTCCATGCCTACAACAGATTAAATGAAAAGAATTGACTAATTCATTTCCTTCCTAAAGCATATCAAGTACTTACACATTATTGTTGTTGTTGTTTTCATTTCCGTATAATAAAATCAGATAAAATACATGCAAAGTAATCACACAGAGAAAAAGAACAAAATACGGATGGTACCCCATTTTCAGCTGCAATGGACGGATGATTTTTACCATTTACTTGTTGATAAATTTTGTAATGAACATTTTTAAAGGTAATAGATGATTAATTACAAAACAAACTTTTGAAATTAGGAGTGATAGGGTATAGAAGGAGGACTAAAAGAAAAAGAAGGAGGAGGAGAAGAAGAAGGAGGACTAGAAGAAAAAGAAGGAGGTGGAGAAGAAGAAGAAGGATGTGGAGGTGGAGGAGGAGAAGGAGGAGGAGGTGGAGGCCGAGACGAAGAAGAAAGGGAAGGAGGCGGAGACGAAGAAGAAAAAAGAAGAGGCGGCGGGAAAGAAGAAAAAGGGTGGGGAGCAGAAGAAGAAGTAGAAGAAGGCGAATAGAAGAAATAAAATATAAAGATGGAAAAGAATTTTGAATCAAATGAAGAGATAAATGAAATGATAATTCGTTTTCCATTTACTTTTGTCCATGCCTTCGATTGTTTCTCCTGTTGGTACAACTTTGAAGTCAATATTCCAAGGAATGAATTCATTAGCTGTATCACCAAAGAAGTCAAGCCACCTCTGAGGGGAGCAATCGTCACCGAGATACCCGCCACACATATCATCCATCACAGGTGTATTGGAATGTGGGAACTTAACATCCTTACCTGAAAGAATATCGGTTGGAATCTCTCAATTTAATGATAATGATAATAATAGTAACATTCGTATAACTCTTAATACTATGTTTCTAAACGCTTTGCCATGTTTACAGTGTAGTCTAGTATTACCCCGGTTATTTGATTCTTTTTCTATTCCCCACATGAAAGTGCACAGTATAGTGCACACGCTTTACAAGCGCAATTTAATATTGAATTTACTCATCGTGTGGGGGTAAATCCGTATAAGTTATGACTGTTCAATACTACAAAAAGACAATAATGCGAAACGATTTTGGTTGGAAATGTAAAAATAACTGACTAATAAAGAAATAAAGATACTAAAATGAAACTCGTCGCCCCGACTGCGTGCCAAGCTGTATAACATTGTGGCTTCAGTAATTGTGATTTACTGTAAGTTTTCGATATTTTCTTTATATTTTGTTTACTTATCCTGACCACCGATATACATGATCAAAGTAATACATTCATTTTAAGCAAGCTTCTCTCGAAGTCACCAAACAAAGAAAAAACAGAAAGAAAAAAAAGTGGCCAATGCTAAAGGTGGCCTTTCTAGACAACGTACTTCAACACATATTTCTTTCCGGCATCGGAGACAACTTACATGTCACAAAATGGCTACTATACACAGGTAGCCTGTAAAGAGAGGTGGCCTCCAAGACAGATTGGACTTTATTTAATAACGAATCGGGTGAGATGAGGCTTACATGAATCATAAGCGACGTCAGCGAACTCTTTTGCGACGAAGGCATCGAAGCGACGAACGCCGACTCCATCATCGCTTACCAGAAGGACTGTAGCATTGGTATAGACACTCTGATGAGGACTACAAACCAGCTGACACATCATCGTCTCAATGTTTTCTAGACAGGCTGGACAACGACCGAATGCAGGCCGCAGTGCAGTCAATAAAGGCTATAAATACAAGCATTGAGATACATTCCTTGAAAGAGAATTTACTTTGAATAAGTTTCTTTGATGTCAAGAAATGTATTGGAAGACGCCTCGGGCAATAGCACAATTCTAACCTTCCCTTGAGCGTATAAAAACAACTATTTCTCTCAAAGCAGTCATTAATACTATACCATTATTGTTATTCATTGATATTATTACTACCTAGTGATACATTTGATAATGACACTGTTTAATGATGATATAGTTTTACCTGACTGCTAAGAAAGCATGTATATGCTTGTAAGAAAACAACCAGGGGACCGAAGGCTTTAAGTCCTCTCTGAGGGACTTAGTAATTAGGATTACTACCTTACCAAAGGGTACGAGTGCATTGACTTGGTTTCGAACCCGGGACCTCCCGGTTACGAAACTACTGGTCTACCAATGAGCCATCGCGCCCTATCTAATTATTATCTTTAGAACTATGGATCAAAAGCATGGTCGTAGACCCTGATACATGTAGATACTTGAAGATGTTGGTTACCTGCATGGTTCTAAGTTGGTTAAGATCACAGCAGACTTCATCAGGGTTGTAATCTGGACACATATCACTTAGAAGAACATTGGCTGCTGCTGATCCAGTAGGCCGGGCTCCTCCATTGTCCAAGCAATTCAGGTCTGTTCTATTAGTAGTATCAGGATTTTCCCCGCATTCGCTGAACATCATACACCTCCCTTCCTCGTGCAAATACGCCTTTGGAAACAATTAACAAGTAAAAACGGATATCAATCGAATCATGTGTTACTTTTAATAAGTTGATAGATATTTTAATATGTTTATATGTTTACATAGCAGCATATCAAGGGGAAGATAGATAAGGACGGAGATAGGAAGTACTGGTCCATCATATCACGAGGAACCACAACGACTCGAATAAAGTAATGTAAGGTAAGTATCAAGAGGGAATGGCGAGTATGCAAACACACTTGCGAGACGCTGTCTAATTTTCTTACACCTATATCAGTTTTTGATAATGAAAGTCTATTACGAATCCCGATAATAAATAGTTGTTTTGTTTTGTTATTTTCTTTTTCGTTATGCATCTACCCGACGTAAGAATTAATCAAAACATGCATATACAAGGACGTGAAGTAACAGAATGTTAATCAGATTTTCGCATTTTCAAACATAAAAAGACGATTGTTATCTCTTGAGGTTTGGACTGAGGGTGCGATTTTCTATAAAATAGAATCCCATAAGAGTAAAGAGAATGTACGTTGTTGTTAATATTTAACATCTTTCCTCCATATAAAAGCAGGTCTATTTCTCTGATTGAAAGAGTTTCATTTTTGCTTGTGATAGTAAATGGAATTTAAAAAAATTAATTAACCAAGACTTAAACGAAATGATTATTTATAGCATGCATGTATATCACACTATTATATGAATGAAAGAGAGAATGAATCGGTATTATGCTCACTGGTCCGATGGTTGGTGAGGCCGAGCAGGAGAGTTCACAGTCTTGACAGCTGCAGCTGCCTTGATTGCCAACAGGTGCGTTACAGTAGAACGAGGTAGGGTTCATGGGCTCCATGCCTACAACAGATTAAATGAAAAGAATTGACTAATTCATTTCCTTCCTAAAGCATATCAAGTACTTACACATTATTGTTGTTGTTGTTTTCATTTCCGTATAATAAAATCAGATAAAATACATGCAAAGTAATCACACAGAGAAAAAGAACAAAATACGGATGGTACCCCATTTTCAGCTGCAATGGACGGATGATTTTTACCATTTACTTGTTGATAAATTTTGTAATGAACATTTTTAAAGGTAATAGATGATTAATTACAAAACAAACTTTTGAAATTAGGAGTGATAGGGTATAGAAGGAGGACTAAAAGAAAAAGAAGGAGGAGGAGAAGAAGAAGGAGGACTAGAAGAAAAAGAAGGAGGTGGAGAAGAAGAAGAAGGATGTGGAGGTGGAGGAGGAGAAGGAGGAGGAGGTGGAGGCCGAGACGAAGAAGAAAGGGAAGGAGGCGGAGACGAAGAAGAAAAAAGAAGAGGCGGCGGGAAAGAAGAAAAAGGGTGGGGAGCAGAAGAAGAAGTAGAAGAAGGCGAATAGAAGAAATAAAATATAAAGATGGAAAAGAATTTTGAATCAAATGAAGAGATAAATGAAATGATAATTCGTTTTCCATTTACTTTTGTCCATGCCTTCGATTGTTTCTCCTGTTGGTACAACTTTGAAGTCAATATTCCAAGGAATGAATTCATTAGCTGTATCACCAAAGAAGTCAAGCCACCTCTGAGGGGAGCAATCGTCACCGAGATACCCGCCACACATATCATCCATCACAGGTGTATTGGAATGTGGGAACTTAACATCCTTACCTGAAAGAATATCGGTTGGAATCTCTCAATTTAATGATAATGATAATAATAGTAACATTCGTATAACTCTTAATACTATGTTTCTAAACGCTTTGCCATGTTTACAGTGTAGTCTAGTATTACCCCGGTTATTTGATTCTTTTTCTATTCCCCACATGAAAGTGCACAGTATAGTGCACACGCTTTACAAGCGCAATTTAATATTGAATTTACTCATCGTGTGGGGGTAAATCCGTATAAGTTATGACTGTTCAATACTACAAAAAGACAATAATGCGAAACGATTTTGGTTGGAAATGTAAAAATAACTGACTAATAAAGAAATAAAGATACTAAAATGAAACTCGTCGCCCCGACTGCGTGCCAAGCTGTATAACATTGTGGCTTCAGTAATTGTGATTTACTGTAAGTTTTCGATATTTTCTTTATATTTTGTTTACTTATCCTGACCACCGATATACATGATCAAAGTAATACATTCATTTTAAGCAAGCTTCTCTCGAAGTCACCAAACAAAGAAAAAACAGAAAGAAAAAAAAGTGGCCAATGCTAAAGGTGGCCTTTCTAGACAACGTACTTCAACACATATTTCTTTCCGGCATCGGAGACAACTTACATGTCACAAAATGGCTACTATACACAGGTAGCCTGTAAAGAGAGGTGGCCTCCAAGACAGATTGGACTTTATTTAATAACGAATCGGGTGAGATGAGGCTTACATGAATCATAAGCGACGTCAGCGAACTCTTTTGCGACGAAGGCATCGAAGCGACGAACGCCGACTCCATCATCGCTTACCAGAAGGACTGTAGCATTGGTATAGACACTCTGATGAGGACTACAAACCAGCTGACACATCATCGTCTCAATGTTTTCTAGACAGGCTGGACAACGACCGAATGCAGGCCGCAGTGCAGTCAATAAAGGCTATAAATACAAGCATTGAGATACATTCCTTGAAAGAGAATTTACTTTGAATAAGTTTCTTTGATGTCAAGAAATGTATTGGAAGACGCCTCGGGCAATAGCACAATTCTAACCTTCCCTTGAGCGTATAAAAACAACTATTTCTCTCAAAGCAGTCATTAATACTATACCATTATTGTTATTCATTGATATTATTACTACCTAGTGATACATTTGATAATGACACTGTTTAATGATGATATAGTTTTACCTGACTGCTAAGAAAGCATGTATATGCTTGTAAGAAAACAACCAGGGGACCGAAGGCTTTAAGTCCTCTCTGAGGGACTTAGTAATTAGGATTACTACCTTACCAAAGGGTACGAGTGCATTGACTTGGTTTCGAACCCGGGACCTCCCGGTTACGAAACTACTGGTCTACCAATGAGCCATCGCGCCCTATCTAATTATTATCTTTAGAACTATGGATCAAAAGCATGGTCGTAGACCCTGATACATGTAGATACTTGAAGATGTTGGTTACCTGCATGGTTCTAAGTTGGTTAAGATCACAGCAGACTTCATCAGGGTTGTAATCTGGACACATATCACTTAGAAGAACATTGGCTGCTGCTGATCCAGTAGGCCGGGCTCCTCCATTGTCCAAGCAATTCAGGTCTGTTCTATTAGTAGTATCAGGATTTTCCCCGCATTCGCTGAACATCATACACCTCCCTTCCTCGTGCAAATACGCCTTTGGAAACAATTAACAAGTAAAAACGGATATCAATCGAATCATGTGTTACTTTTAATAAGTTGATAGATATTTTAATATGTTTATATGTTTACATAGCAGCATATCAAGGGGAAGATAGATAAGGACGGAGATAGGAAGTACTGGTCCATCATATCACGAGGAACCACAACGACTCGAATAAAGTAATGTAAGGTAAGTATCAAGAGGGAATGGCGAGTATGCAAACACACTTGCGAGACGCTGTCTAATTTTCTTACACCTATATCAGTTTTTGATAATGAAAGTCTATTACGAATCCCGATAATAAATAGTTGTTTTGTTTTGTTATTTTCTTTTTCGTTATGCATCTACCCGACGTAAGAATTAATCAAAACATGCATATACAAGGACGTGAAGTAACAGAATGTTAATCAGATTTTCGCATTTTCAAACATAAAAAGACGATTGTTATCTCTTGAGGTTTGGACTGAGGGTGCGATTTTCTATAAAATAGAATCCCATAAGAGTAAAGAGAATGTACGTTGTTGTTAATATTTAACATCTTTCCTCCATATAAAAGCAGGTCTATTTCTCTGATTGAAAGAGTTTCATTTTTGCTTGTGATAGTAAATGGAATTTAAAAAAATTAATTAACCAAGACTTAAACGAAATGATTATTTATATCATGCATGTATATCACACTATTATATGAATGAAAGAGAGAATGAATCGGTATTATGCTCACTGGTCCGATGGTTGGTGAGGCCGAGCAGGAGAGTTCACAGTCTTGACAGCTGCAGCTGCCTTGATTGCCAACAGGTGCGTTACAGTAGAACGAGGTAGGGTTCATGGGCTCCATGCCTACAACAGATTAAATGAAAAGAATTGACTAATTCATTTCCTTCCTAAAGCATATCAAGTACTTACACATTATTGTTGTTGTTGTTTTCATTTCCGTATAATAAAATCAGATAAAATACATGCAAAGTAATCACACAGAGAAAAAGAACAAAATACGGATGGTACCCCATTTTCAGCTGCAATGGACGGATGATTTTTACCATTTACTTGTTGATAAATTTTGTAATGAACATTTTTAAAGGTAATAGATGATTAATTACAAAACAAACTTTTGAAATTAGGAGTGATAGGGTATAGAAGGAGGACTAAAAGAAAAAGAAGGAGGAGGAGAAGAAGAAGGAGGACTAGAAGAAAAAGAAGGAGGTGGAGAAGAAGAAGAAGGATGTGGAGGTGGAGGAGGAGAAGGAGGAGGAGGTGGAGGCCGAGACGAAGAAGAAAGGGAAGGAGGCGGAGACGAAGAAGAAAAAAGAAGAGGCGGCGGGAAAGAAGAAAAAGGGTGGGGAGCAGAAGAAGAAGTAGAAGAAGGCGAATAGAAGAAATAAAATATAAAGATGGAAAAGAATTTTGAATCAAATGAAGAGATAAATGAAATGATAATTCGTTTTCCATTTACTTTTGTCCATGCCTTCGATTGTTTCTCCTGTTGGTACAACTTTGAAGTCAATATTCCAAGGAATGAATTCATTAGCTGTATCACCAAAGAAGTCAAGCCACCTCTGAGGGGAGCAATCGTCACCGAGATACCCGCCACACATATCATCCATCACAGGTGTATTGGAATGTGGGAACTTAACATCCTTACCTGAAAGAATATCGGTTGGAATCTCTCAATTTAATGATAATGATAATAATAGTAACATTCGTATAACTCTTAATACTATGTTTCTAAACGCTTTGCCATGTTTACAGTGTAGTCTAGTATTACCCCGGTTATTTGATTCTTTTTCTATTCCCCACATGAAAGTGCACAGTATAGTGCACACGCTTTACAAGCGCAATTTAATATTGAATTTACTCATCGTGTGGGGGTAAATCCGTATAAGTTATGACTGTTCAATACTACAAAAAGACAATAATGCGAAACGATTTTGGTTGGAAATGTAAAAATAACTGACTAATAAAGAAATAAAGATACTAAAATGAAACTCGTCGCCCCGACTGCGTGCCAAGCTGTATAACATTGTGGCTTCAGTAATTGTGATTTACTGTAAGTTTTCGATATTTTCTTTATATTTTGTTTACTTATCCTGACCACCGATATACATGATCAAAGTAATACATTCATTTTAAGCAAGCTTCTCTCGAAGTCACCAAACAAAGAAAAAACAGAAAGAAAAAAAAGTGGCCAATGCTAAAGGTGGCCTTTCTAGACAACGTACTTCAACACATATTTCTTTCCGGCATCGGAGACAACTTACATGTCACAAAATGGCTACTATACACAGGTAGCCTGTAAAGAGAGGTGGCCTCCAAGACAGATTGGACTTTATTTAATAACGAATCGGGTGAGATGAGGCTTACATGAATCATAAGCGACGTCAGCGAACTCTTTTGCGACGAAGGCATCGAAGCGACGAACGCCGACTCCATCATCGCTTACCAGAAGGACTGTAGCATTGGTATAGACACTCTGATGAGGACTACAAACCAGCTGACACATCATCGTCTCAATGTTTTCTAGACAGGCTGGACAACGACCGAATGCAGGCCGCAGTGCAGTCAATAAAGGCTATAAATACAAGCATTGAGATACATTCCTTGAAAGAGAATTTACTTTGAATAAGTTTCTTTGATGTCAAGAAATGTATTGGAAGACGCCTCGGGCAATAGCACAATTCTAACCTTCCCTTGAGCGTATAAAAACAACTATTTCTCTCAAAGCAGTCATTAATACTATACCATTATTGTTATTCATTGATATTATTACTACCTAGTGATACATTTGATAATGACACTGTTTAATGATGATATAGTTTTACCTGACTGCTAAGAAAGCATGTATATGCTTGTAAGAAAACAACCAGGGGACCGAAGGCTTTAAGTCCTCTCTGAGGGACTTAGTAATTAGGATTACTACCTTACCAAAGGGTACGAGTGCATTGACTTGGTTTCGAACCCGGGACCTCCCGGTTACGAAACTACTGGTCTACCAATGAGCCATCGCGCCCTATCTAATTATTATCTTTAGAACTATGGATCAAAAGCATGGTCGTAGACCCTGATACATGTAGATACTTGAAGATGTTGGTTACCTGCATGGTTCTAAGTTGGTTAAGATCACAGCAGACTTCATCAGGGTTGTAATCTGGACACATATCACTTAGAAGAACATTGGCTGCTGCTGATCCAGTAGGCCGGGCTCCTCCATTGTCCAAGCAATTCAGGTCTGTTCTATTAGTAGTATCAGGATTTTCCCCGCATTCGCTGAACATCATACACCTCCCTTCCTCGTGCAAATACGCCTTTGGAAACAATTAACAAGTAAAAACGGATATCAATCGAATCATGTGTTACTTTTAATAAGTTGATAGATATTTTAATATGTTTATATGTTTACATAGCAGCATATCAAGGGGAAGATAGATAAGGACGGAGATAGGAAGTACTGGTCCATCATATCACGAGGAACCACAACGACTCGAATAAAGTAATGTAAGGTAAGTATCAAGAGGGAATGGCGAGTATGCAAACACACTTGCGAGACGCTGTCTAATTTTCTTACACCTATATCAGTTTTTGATAATGAAAGTCTATTACGAATCCCGATAATAAATAGTTGTTTTGTTTTGTTATTTTCTTTTTCGTTATGCATCTACCCGACGTAAGAATTAATCAAAACATGCATATACAAGGACGTGAAGTAACAGAATGTTAATCAGATTTTCGCATTTTCAAACATAAAAAGACGATTGTTATCTCTTGAGGTTTGGACTGAGGGTGCGATTTTCTATAAAATAGAATCCCATAAGAGTAAAGAGAATGTACGTTGTTGTTAATATTTAACATCTTTCCTCCATATAAAAGCAGGTCTATTTCTCTGATTGAAAGAGTTTCATTTTTGCTTGTGATAGTAAATGGAATTTAAAAAAATTAATTAACCAAGACTTAAACGAAATGATTATTTATATCATGCATGTATATCACACTATTATATGAATGAAAGAGAGAATGAATCGGTATTATGCTCACTGGTCCGATGGTTGGTGAGGCCGAGCAGGAGAGTTCACAGTCTTGACAGCTGCAGCTGCCTTGATTGCCAACAGGTGCGTTACAGTAGAACGAGGTAGGGTTCATGGGCTCCATGCCTACAACAGATTAAATGAAAAGAATTGACTAATTCATTTCCTTCCTAAAGCATATCAAGTACTTACACATTATTGTTGTTGTTGTTTTCATTTCCGTATAATAAAATCAGATAAAATACATGCAAAGTAATCACACAGAGAAAAAGAACAAAATACGGATGGTACCCCATTTTCAGCTGCAATGGACGGATGATTTTTACCATTTACTTGTTGATAAATTTTGTAATGAACATTTTTAAAGGTAATAGATGATTAATTACAAAACAAACTTTTGAAATTAGGAGTGATAGGGTATAGAAGGAGGACTAAAAGAAAAAGAAGGAGGAGGAGAAGAAGAAGGAGGACTAGAAGAAAAAGAAGGAGGTGGAGAAGAAGAAGAAGGATGTGGAGGTGGAGGAGGAGAAGGAGGAGGAGGTGGAGGCCGAGACGAAGAAGAAAGGGAAGGAGGCGGAGACGAAGAAGAAAAAAGAAGAGGCGGCGGGAAAGAAGAAAAAGGGTGGGGAGCAGAAGAAGAAGTAGAAGAAGGCGAATAGAAGAAATAAAATATAAAGATGGAAAAGAATTTTGAATCAAATGAAGAGATAAATGAAATGATAATTCGTTTTCCATTTACTTTTGTCCATGCCTTCGATTGTTTCTCCTGTTGGTACAACTTTGAAGTCAATATTCCAAGGAATGAATTCATTAGCTGTATCACCAAAGAAGTCAAGCCACCTCTGAGGGGAGCAATCGTCACCGAGATACCCGCCACACATATCATCCATCACAGGTGTATTGGAATGTGGGAACTTAACATCCTTACCTGAAAGAATATCGGTTGGAATCTCTCAATTTAATGATAATGATAATAATAGTAACATTCGTATAACTCTTAATACTATGTTTCTAAACGCTTTGCCATGTTTACAGTGTAGTCTAGTATTACCCCGGTTATTTGATTCTTTTTCTATTCCCCACATGAAAGTGCACAGTATAGTGCACACGCTTTACAAGCGCAATTTAATATTGAATTTACTCATCGTGTGGGGGTAAATCCGTATAAGTTATGACTGTTCAATACTACAAAAAGACAATAATGCGAAACGATTTTGGTTGGAAATGTAAAAATAACTGACTAATAAAGAAATAAAGATACTAAAATGAAACTCGTCGCCCCGACTGCGTGCCAAGCTGTATAACATTGTGGCTTCAGTAATTGTGATTTACTGTAAGTTTTCGATATTTTCTTTATATTTTGTTTACTTATCCTGACCACCGATATACATGATCAAAGTAATACATTCATTTTAAGCAAGCTTCTCTCGAAGTCACCAAACAAAGAAAAAACAGAAAGAAAAAAAAGTGGCCAATGCTAAAGGTGGCCTTTCTAGACAACGTACTTCAACACATATTTCTTTCCGGCATCGGAGACAACTTACATGTCACAAAATGGCTACTATACACAGGTAGCCTGTAAAGAGAGGTGGCCTCCAAGACAGATTGGACTTTATTTAATAACGAATCGGGTGAGATGAGGCTTACATGAATCATAAGCGACGTCAGCGAACTCTTTTGCGACGAAGGCATCGAAGCGACGAACGCCGACTCCATCATCGCTTACCAGAAGGACTGTAGCATTGGTATAGACACTCTGATGAGGACTACAAACCAGCTGACACATCATCGTCTCAATGTTTTCTAGACAGGCTGGACAACGACCGAATGCAGGCCGCAGTGCAGTCAATAAAGGCTATAAATACAAGCATTGAGATACATTCCTTGAAAGAGAATTTACTTTGAATAAGTTTCTTTGATGTCAAGAAATGTATTGGAAGACGCCTCGGGCAATAGCACAATTCTAACCTTCCCTTGAGCGTATAAAAACAACTATTTCTCTCAAAGCAGTCATTAATACTATACCATTATTGTTATTCATTGATATTATTACTACCTAGTGATACATTTGATAATGACACTGTTTAATGATGATATAGTTTTACCTGACTGCTAAGAAAGCATGTATATGCTTGTAAGAAAACAACCAGGGGACCGAAGGCTTTAAGTCCTCTCTGAGGGACTTAGTAATTAGGATTACTACCTTACCAAAGGGTACGAGTGCATTGACTTGGTTTCGAACCCGGGACCTCCCGGTTACGAAACTACTGGTCTACCAATGAGCCATCGCGCCCTATCTAATTATTATCTTTAGAACTATGGATCAAAAGCATGGTCGTAGACCCTGATACATGTAGATACTTGAAGATGTTGGTTACCTGCATGGTTCTAAGTTGGTTAAGATCACAGCAGACTTCATCAGGGTTGTAATCTGGACACATATCACTTAGAAGAACATTGGCTGCTGCTGATCCAGTAGGCCGGGCTCCTCCATTGTCCAAGCAATTCAGGTCTGTTCTATTAGTAGTATCAGGATTTTCCCCGCATTCGCTGAACATCATACACCTCCCTTCCTCGTGCAAATACGCCTTTGGAAACAATTAACAAGTAAAAACGGATATCAATCGAATCATGTGTTACTTTTAATAAGTTGATAGATATTTTAATATGTTTATATGTTTACATAGCAGCATATCAAGGGGAAGATAGATAAGGACGGAGATAGGAAGTACTGGTCCATCATATCACGAGGAACCACAACGACTCGAATAAAGTAATGTAAGGTAAGTATCAAGAGGGAATGGCGAGTATGCAAACACACTTGCGAGACGCTGTCTAATTTTCTTACACCTATATCAGTTTTTGATAATGAAAGTCTATTACGAATCCCGATAATAAATAGTTGTTTTGTTTTGTTATTTTCTTTTTCGTTATGCATCTACCCGACGTAAGAATTAATCAAAACATGCATATACAAGGACGTGAAGTAACAGAATGTTAATCAGATTTTCGCATTTTCAAACATAAAAAGACGATTGTTATCTCTTGAGGTTTGGACTGAGGGTGCGATTTTCTATAAAATAGAATCCCATAAGAGTAAAGAGAATGTACGTTGTTGTTAATATTTAACATCTTTCCTCCATATAAAAGCAGGTCTATTTCTCTGATTGAAAGAGTTTCATTTTTGCTTGTGATAGTAAATGGAATTTAAAAAAATTAATTAACCAAGACTTAAACGAAATGATTATTTATATCATGCATGTATATCACACTATTATATGAATGAAAGAGAGAATGAATCGGTATTATGCTCACTGGTCCGATGGTTGGTGAGGCCGAGCAGGAGAGTTCACAGTCTTGACAACTGCAGCTGCCTTGATTGCCAACAGGTGCGTTACAGTAGAACGAGGTAGGGTTCATGGGCTCCATGCCTACAACAGATTAAATGAAAAGAATTGACTAATTCATTTCCTTCCTAAAGCATATCAAGTACTTACACATTATTGTTGTTGTTGTTTTCATTTCCGTATAATAAAATCAGATAAAATACATGCAAAGTAATCACACAGAGAAAAAGAACAAAATACGGATGGTACCCCATTTTCAGCTGCAATGGACGGATGATTTTTACCATTTACTTGTTGATAAATTTTGTAATGAACATTTTTAAAGGTAATAGATGATTAATTACAAAACAAACTTTTGAAATTAGGAGTGATAGGGTATAGAAGGAGGACTAAAAGAAAAAGAAGGAGGAGGAGAAGAAGAAGGAGGACTAGAAGAAAAAGAAGGAGGTGGAGAAGAAGAAGAAGGATGTGGAGGTGGAGGAGGAGAAGGAGGAGGAGGTGGAGGCCGAAACGAAGAAGAAAGGGAAGGAGGCGGAGACGAAGAAGAAAAAAGAAGAGGCGGCGGGAAAGAAGAAAAAGGGTGGGGAGCAGAAGAAGAAGTAGAAGAAGGCGAATAGAAGAAATAAAATATAAAGATGGAAAAGAATTTTGAATCAAATGAAGAGATAAATGAAATGATAATTCGTTTTCCATTTACTTTTGTCCATGCCTTCGATTGTTTCTCCTGTTGGTACAACTTTGAAGTCAATATTCCAAGGAATGAATTCATTAGCTGTATCACCAAAGAAGTCAAGCCACCTCTGAGGGGAGCAATCGTCACCGAGATACCCGCCACACATATCATCCATCACAGGTGTATTGGAATGTGGGAACTTAACATCCTTACCTGAAAGAATATCGGTTGGAATCTCTCAATTTAATGATAATGATAATAATAGTAACATTCGTATAACTCTTAATACTATGTTTCTAAACGCTTTGCCATGTTTACAGTGTAGTCTAGTATTACCCCGGTTATTTGATTCTTTTTCTATTCCCCACATGAAAGTGCACAGTATAGTGCACACGCTTTACAAGCGCAATTTAATATTGAATTTACTCATCGTGTGGGGGTAAATCCGTATAAGTTATGACTGTTCAATACTACAAAAAGACATTAATGCGAAACGATTTTGGGTGGAAATGTAAAAATAACTGACTAATAAAGAAATAAAGATAATAAAATAAAACTCGTCGCCCCGACTGCATGCCAAGCTATAGCCTTTATAACATTGTGGCTTCAGTAATTGTGATTTCCTGTAAGTTTTCGTTATTTTCTTTATATTTTTACTTATCCTAACCACCGATATACATGATCAAAGTAATATATTCATTTTGAGCAAGCTTCTCTCGATGTCACCAAACAAAGAAAAAACAGAAAGAAAAAAAAGTGGCCAATGCTAAAGGTGGCCTTTCTAGACAACGTACTTCAACACATATTTCTTTCCGGCAACGGAGACAACTTACATAGCAAAAAATGGCTTCTAGGTAGCCTGTAAAGAGAGGTGGCCTCTAAGACAGATTGGACTTTATTTAATATCGAATCTGGTGAGATGAGGCTTACATGAATCATAGGCGATGTCAGCGAACTCCTGTGCGACGAAGGCATCGAAGCGACGAACGCCGACTCCATCATCGCTAACCAGGAGGACTGTAGCATTGGTATAGAGACTCTGCTGAGGACTACAAACCAGCTGACACATCAAAGTCTCAATGTTTTCTAGACAAGCTGGACAACGACCGAATGCAGGCCGGATTGCAATCAATAAAGGCTATAAATACAAGCATTGAGATACATTTCTTGAAAGAGAATTTATTTTGAATAAGTTTCTTTGGTGTCAAGAAATTTATTGGAAGGCATCAACGATGGAAAAGAGCTATTCCTTTTCTAAAGTCATGAAAGTGGTATAGTAAGCAAATAACTACCGTTGGTGAAGGTGATGGGACAAACTATCACTTCCGAGGCTATCTGGATGTAGCTATCTTTCCGAAGCGAAGCTGAGGAAAGATAGCGTATACATTCTGATCGACGAGGAAGTGATAGTTTGCCATCGCCTGAAACCAAAAGGTGATTATTTGCTTTATATTCCACATCAACAACAATTTAACTACAAAAAGAAAAGGACGTGTATGCATCTACATGAAAGACACCAGGCCCGAATTCACACCAAAAAAGTTAAAAGTTTAACCCAACTCCTTGAGGGTACGGTGCGCGCATGTGTTTGCTTTAATTGCGCTCATTGGTAATGCGCGCTTAATTACGCCTGTTTTAGTGCGCTTTTGGATAATCTTCAGTGAAAGTACGTTGCCCTGTGTAGATAGTACCTCTATTTTCAGTGAAAGTGCGTTGCACTGTGTAGATAGTAGTACTATCTACACAGTGTAACGAACTTTTTGCTTCTCCCATAAATAATGGGCGAACTATCTTTCATCACGTGATTTACTTTTGACCAATCGTAGAGCAAGATTCTTAGTATGTGGAATATAATGGTAATTAACAATCAAGTACATATGAACTGTAATTACATCACTGCCATCATGCCACGATGTGAAACTGATTTGTTTGTCCTGTAGTTTTGTAACTCCTGTCAAATTCCAATGGTAATATCTTTGCAAAGTGAAAGCCAAGAATATTTAGTGCAACATAAAAGACAACTATCTAAAATGAAATACTAAAAAAGGAATCGAAATTGAAGATGCAAATTTCACATGTAAAAGAGGGATTTCAAAATATTGTATTATTTGTTATGTTCATAATTACCATGGTCACAGTTTGTTCGAAGCAAATAAATATGCACATGCTTTAAAGAATATTATGCACTAGGTTTCGAACCCGGTTACGAGACTCCTGGTCTACCAATGAGCCATCGCGCCTTCTCTAATTATTATCTTTAGAACTATGGATCAAAAGCATGGTCGTAGACCCTGATACATGTAGATACTTGAAGATGTTGGTTACCTGCATGGTTCTAAGTTGGTTAAGATCACAGCAGACTTCATCAGGGTTGTAATCTGGACACATATCACTTAGAAGAACATTGGCTGCTGCTGATCCAGTAGGCCGGGCTCCTCCATTGTCCAAGCAATTCAGGTCTGTTCTATTAGTAGTATCAGGATTTTCCCCGCATTCGCTGAACATCATACACCTCCCTTCCTCGTGCAAATACGCCTTTGGAAACAATTAACAAGTAAAAACGGATATCAATCGAATCATGTGTTACTTTTAATAAGTTGATAGATATTTTAATATGTTTATATGTTTACATAGCAGCATATCAAGGGGAAGATAGATAAGGACGGAGATAGGAAGTACTGGTCCATCATATCACGAGGAACCACAACGACTCGGCTGAAGTAATGTAAGGTAAGTATCAAGAGAGAATGGCAAGTTTGCAAACACACTTGCGAGACACTGTCTAATTTTCTTACACCTATATCAGTTTTTGATAATGAAAGTCTATTATTGTAATCCCGATAGGAAATAGTTGTTTTGTTTTGTTATTTTCTTCTTCATTATCCATCTACCCGACGTAAGCATTAATCAAACCATGCACATGCAAGGACGTGAAGTAACAGAATGTTATTCAGATTTTCGCATTTTCAAACATAAAAAGACAATTGTTATCTCTTGAGGTTTGGACTAGGGGTGCGAGTAAAAAGAATGTACGTTGCTGTTAATATTTGATATATTTTCTCCATATAAAAGCAGGTCTATTTCTCTGATTGAAAGAGTGGCATTTTTGCTTATGATAGTAAATGGAATAAAAAATGTATTAACCAAGACTTAAACGAAATTATTATTTATATCATGCATCATACTATTATATGAATGAAAGAGAGAATGAATTAGTATTATGCTCACTGGTCCGATGGTTGGTAAGGCCGAGCAGGAGAGTTCACAGTCTTGACAACTACAGCTGCCTTGATTGCCAACAGGTGCGTTACAGTAGAACGAGGTAGGGTTCATGGGCTCCATGCCTACAACAGATTAAATGAAAAGAATTGACTAATTCATTTCTTTCCTAAAGCATGTCAAGTACTTACAGATGATTGTTGTTGTTGTTTTCATTTCCGTATAATAAAATCAGATAAAATATATGCAAAGTAATCACACAGAGAAAAAGGACAAAATACGGCTGGTAGCCCTTTTCAGCTGCAACTAGATTGTTGCTGCTGGTCTTCCATGGGGCCAGTTTATACAATGTACAAAATATACATATTATTGGAAATGAACAGAATAAATAATTACAAAGTATCAGTCGAAAACATAGTATAAATAATTATTTTTTTAAAGAAAAAAAAAGATAGGTAATAACACTATGAAAGAAACCATTATTTTATTATTATGTATTGTGGTTACAATGATTTAATGATATCTCTCTCATGCACATGTGATTTCAAGTATACAGTTAAAGATGATTATACCGATGCAGTATTTAAATGAAAGGGAGAGAAGCAGAGAAAGAGAGAGAGAGATAGAAAGAGGAGAGAGACAGAGGGAAAGAAAGGTGTAGAGACAGCAAGCCAGTGTTAATAGAAACGGAGTCGTTAGACAATGAACGATAGCACTCCTCCGACCTCTCAAATTGTACTTATATCAATCGAAGACTGTACTGCAATGCATGGATGATTTTTACCCTTTACTTGTCGATAAATTTAAAAGTGAAAAATTTAGAATAGAAATTAGTTTATCAATTACGAAACAAATTTTTGAAAATAAGAGCTGATACGGTTTAAAAGGAGGAGAAGGCGGAGATGAAGGAGAAAAGGAAGGAGGCGAAGGCGAAGAAGAAAAAAGGAGGAGGCGGCGGAAAATAAGAAGAAGGACGAGGAGGAGAAGAAAAAGAAGAAGAAGGCGAATAAAAGAAGAAAAATATAAAGATGGAAAAGATTTTTTTTTTTTAATAAAGAGATACATGAGATAATAATTCATTTCCCTCTTACTTTCGTCCATGCCTTTGACTGTTTCTCCTGTTGGTACAACTTTAAAGTCAATATTCCAAGGAATGAATCCATTAGCTGTATCACCAAGGAAGTCTAGCCACCTTTGAGGAGAGCAATCGTCTCCGAGATACCCGCCACACATTACATCCATTAAAGATGTATTAGCAGCTGGGAACTGAACATCCTTACCTGAAAGAATATCGATTGGAATCTCTCAAATTAATGATAATGATAATAATAGCAACATACGTATAACTCTTAATACTGCGTTTCTAAACGCTTCACCATGTTTTCATTGAAGTCTATTTTTACCCCGGTTATTTGATTCATTTTCTATTCCGCACATGATTAGTGCACACATGATTGCCTTAATAACATTGTGGCTTCAGTAGATGTGATTTTCTCCAAGTTTTCATTATTTTCTTTATAAATTATGTGTCCTGATTCTGACCACCGATCTACATGATCTAATCAATGCATTAATTTTAAGCAAGCTTCTCTCGGAGTCACTCAATAAAGAAAAAACAGAGCAGGTAGCCAAAGCTACAGGTGGACTTTCTAGACACACATTTCTTTCCGGCGAGAGAGACAACGTACATGGCAAATTACATGGCTACTATAGAGAGGTGGCCTCTAACCCTCTAAGACAGGTTGGACTTTATTTAATATCGAATCGGGTGAGATGAGGCTTACATGAATCATAGGCGACGTCAGCGAACTCCTGTGCGACGAAGGCATCGAAGCGACGGACGCCGACTCCATCATCGCTAACCAGGAGGACTGTAGCATTGGAATAGAGACTCTGCTGAGGACTACAAACCATCTGACACATCATCGTCAAAACGTTTTCTAGACAGGCTGGACAACGACCGAATGCAGGCCGCAGTGCAGTCAATAAAGGCTACAAACACAAGCATTGAGATACATTCCATGAGATAAAGTTGAATGTGAATAAGTTTCTTTGATATCAAGAAATTTATTGGAAGACATCAACGATGGAAAAGAGTTAGTCCTTTTCTAAAGTAGAATATTAGTAATGAACAAGTATAGACTGTTATTACATCAATGTCATCATGCCACGATATATATATATATATATATATATATATTTTTTTTTTTTTTTTTTTTTTTTTTTTTTTAATGAATATCTTTGCAAAGTGAAAGCTAAGAATATTCAATCCAACATAAAAGATAACTTTCTGAAATTAAATACTTAAAAAGGAATCAAAATTGAAGATGCAAATTTTACATGTAAAACAGTGAATTTAAAATAGTATTTGTTATGTTTATAATTACCATGGTCTCATTTTGTATGGAACGAAAAATAGGCACATGCTTTAAAGAATATTATGCACTAAGAAACACGTATTAAGCTGTATATCACTAATACCATTATTGTTATTCATGGTTATTATTACTACCTGATGATGCATGTGATTCTGACACTGTTTGATGATGATAGTTTTACCTGACTGCTAAGAAAGCATGTATATGCTTGTAAGGAAACAACCAGGGGATCAAAGGCTTTAAGTCCTCTCTGAGGGACTTGGTAATTAGGATTACTACCTTACCGAAGGGCACGAGAGCATGGACTTTGTTTCGAACCCGGGACCTCCCTGTTACGCGACCACAGGTCTACCAATAAGCCATCGCGCCTTCTCTAATTATTATCTTTAGAACTATGGATCAAAAGCACGGTCGTAGAACATGATACATGTAGATAATTGAAGATGTTGGTTACCTGCATGGTTCTAAGTTGTTGAAGATCACAGCAGACTTCATCAGGGTTGTAGCCTGGACAAAAATCATTTAGAAGAACATTGGCTGCTGCTGATCCAGTAGGCCGGGCTACTTCATTGTCCAAGCAATTTAGATCTGTTCTAAAATTTGTATCAGGATTTCCCCCGCATTCGCTGAACATCATACACCTCCCTTCCTCGTGCAAATACGCCTGTGAAAACAATCAATAGTTAAATACGGATATTAATCGAATCATTTGTTAATTTTTAATAAGTTGATAGACATTTCAATATGTATATATGTTTACATAGCAGCATATCAAGGGGAAGATAGATAAGGACGGAGATAGGAAGTACTGGTCCATCATATCACGAGGAACCACAACGACTCGGCTGAAGTAATGTAAGGTAAGTATCAAGAGAGAATGGCAAGTATGCAAACACACTTGCGAGACACTGTCTAATTTTCTTACACCTATATCAGTTTTTGATAATGAAAGTCTATTATGTAATCCCGATAGGAAATAGTTGTTTTGTTTTGTTATTTTCTTCTTCGTTATCCATCTACCCGACGTAAGAATTAATCAAAACATGCATATACAAGGACGTGAAGTAACAGAATGTTATTCAGATTTTCGCATTTTCAAACATAAAAAGACAATTGTTATCTCTTGAGGTTTGGACTAGGGGTGCGAGTAAAAAGAATGTACGTTGCTGTTAATATTTGATATATTTTCTCCATATAAAAGCAGGTCTATTTCTCTGATTGAAAGAGTGGCATTTTTACTTATGATAGTAAATGGAATAAAAAATGTATTAACCAAGACTTAAACGAAATTATTATTTATATCATGCATCATACTATTATATGACTGAAAGAGAGAATGAATTAGTATTATGCTCACTGGTCCGATGGTTGGTAAGGCCGAGCAGGAGAGTTCACAGTCTTGACAACTACAGCTGCCTTGATTGCCAACAGGTGCGTTACAGTAGAACGAGGTAGGGTTCATGGGCTCCATGCCTACAACAGATTAAATGAAAAGAATTGACTAATTCATTTCCTTCCTAAAGCATGTCAAGTACTTACAGATGATTGTTGTTGTTGTTTTCATTTCCGTATAATAAAATCAGATAAAATATATGCAAAGTAATCACACAGAGAAAAAGGACAAAATACGGCTGGTAGCCCTTTTCAGCTGCAACTAGATTGTTGCTGCTGGTCTTCCATGGGGCCAGTTTATACAATGTACAAAATATACATATTATTGGAAATGAACAGAATAAATAATTACAAAGTATCAGTCGAAAACATAGTATAAATAATTATTTTTTTAAAGAAAAAAAAAGATAGGTAATAACACTATGAAAGAAACCATTATTTTATTATTATGTATTGTGGTTACAATGATTTAATGATATCTCTCTCATGCACATGTGATTTCAAGTATACAGTTAAAGATGATTATAACGATGCAGTATTTAAATGAAAGGGAGAGAAGCAGAGAAAGAGAGAGAGAGAGAGAAAGAGGAGAGAGACAGAGGGAAAGAAAGGTGTAGAGACAGCAAGCCAGTGTTAATAGAAACGGAGTCGTTAGACAATGAACGATAGCACTCCTCCGACCTCTCAAATTGTACTTATATCAATCGAAGACTGTACTGCAATGCATGGATGATTTTTACCCTTTACTTGTCGATAAATTTAAAAGTGAAAAATTTAGAATAGAAATTAGTTTATCAATTACGAAACAAATTTTTGAAAATAAGAGCTGATACGGTTTAAAAGGAGGAGAAGGCGGAGATGAAGGAGAAAAGGAAGGAGGCGAAGGCGAAGAAGAAAAAAGGAGGAGGCGGCGGAAAATAAGAAGAAGGACGAGGAGGAGAAGAAAAAGAAGAAGAAGGCGAATAAAAGAAGAAAAATATAAAGATGGAAAAGATTTTTTTTTTTTAATAAAGAGATACATGAGATAATAATTCATTTCCCTCTTACTTTCGTCCATGCCTTTGACTGTTTCTCCTGTTGGTACAACTTTAAAGTCAATATTCCAAGGAATGAATCCATTAGCTGTATCACCAAGGAAGTCTAGCCACCTTTGAGGGGAGCAATCGTCTCCGAGATACCCGCCACACATTACATCCATTAAAGATGTATTAGCAGCTGGGAACTGAACATCCTTACCTGAAAGAATATCGATTGGAATCTCTCAAATTAATGATAATGATAATAATAGCAACATACGTATAACTCTTAATACTGCGTTTCTAAACGCTTCACCATGTTTTCATTGAAGTCTATTTTTACCCCGGTTATTTGATTCATTTTCTATTCCGCACATGATTAGTGCACACATGATAGCCTTAATAACATTGTGGCTTCAGTAGATGTGATTTTCTCCAAGTTTTCATTATTTTCTTTATAAATTATGTGTCCTGATTCTGACCACCGATCTACATGATCTAATCAATGCATTAATTTTAAGCAAGCTTCTCTCGGAGTCACTCAATAAAGAAAAAACAGAGCAGGTAGCCAAAGCTACAGGTGGACTTTCTAGACACACATTTCTTTCCGGCGAGAGAGACAACGTACATGGCAAATTACATGGCTACTATAGAGAGGTGGCCTCTAACCCTCTAAGACAGGTTGGACTTTATTTAATATCGAATCGGGTGAGATGAGGCTTACATGAATCATAGGCGACGTCAGCGAACTCCTGTGCGACGAAGGCATCGAAGCGACGGACGCCGACTCCATCATCGCTAACCAGGAGGACTGTAGCATTGGAATAGAGACTCTGCTGAGGACTACAAACCATCTGACACATCATCGTCAAAACGTTTTCTAGACAGGCTGGACAACGACCGAATGCAGGCCGCAGTGCAGTCAATAAAGGCTACAAACACAAGCATTGAGATACATTCCATGAGATAAAGTTGAATGTGAATAAGTTTCTTTGATATCAAGAAATTTATTGGAAGACATCAACGATGGAAAAGAGTTAGTCCTTTTCTAAAGTAGAATATTAGTAATGAACAAGTATAGACTGTTATTACATCAATGTCATCATGCCACGATATATATATATATATATATATATATATATTTTTTTTTTTTTTTTTTTTTTTTTTTTAATGAATATCTTTGCAAAGTGAAAGCTAAGAATATTCAATCCAACATAAAAGATAACTTTCTGAAATTAAATACTTAAAAAGGAATCAAAATTGAAGATGCAAATTTTACATGTAAAACAGTGAATTTAAAATAGTATTTGTTATGTTTATAATTACCATGGTCTCATTTTGTATGGAACGAAAAATAGGCACATGCTTTAAAGAATATTATGCACTAAGAAACACGTATTAAGCTGTATATCACTAATACCATTATTGTTATTCATGGTTATTATTACTACCTGATGATGCATGTGATTCTGACACTGTTTGATGATGATAGTTTTACCTGACTGCTAAGAAAGCATGTATATGCTTGTAAGGAAACAACCAGGGGATCAAAGGCTTTAAGTCCTCTCTGAGGGACTTGGTAATTAGGATTACTACCTTACCGAAGGGCACGAGAGCATGGACTTTGTTTCGAACCCGGGACCTCCCTGTTACGCGACCACAGGTCTACCAATAAGCCATCGCGCCTTCTCTAATTATTATCTTTAGAACTATGGATCAAAAGCACGGTCGTAGAACATGATACATGTAGATAATTGAAGATGTTGGTTACCTGCATGGTTCTAAGTTGTTGAAGATCACAGCAGACTTCATCAGGGTTGTAACCTGGACAAAAATCATTTAGAAGAACATTGGCTGCTGCTGATCCAGTAGGCCGGGCTACTTCATTGTCCAAGCAATTTAGATCTGTTCTAAAATTTGTATCAGGATTTCCCCCGCATTCGCTGAACATCATACACCTCCCTTCCTCGTGCAAATACGCCTGTGAAAACAATCAATAGTTAAATACGGATATTAATCGAATCATTTGTTAATTTTTAATAAGTTGATAGACATTTCAATATGTATATATGTTTACATAGCAGCATATCAAGGGGAAGATAGATAAGGACGGAGATAGGAAGTACTGGTCCATCATATCACGAGGAACCACAACGACTCGGCTGAAGTAATGTAAGGTAAGTATCAAGAGAGAATGGCAAGTATGCAAACACACTTGCGAGACACTGTCTAATTTTCTTACACCTATATCAGTTTTTGATAATGAAAGTCTATTATGTAATCCCGATAGGAAATAGTTGTTTTGTTTTGTTATTTTCTTCTTCGTTATCCATCTACCCGACGTAAGAATTAATCAAAACATGCATATACAAGGACGTGAAGTAACAGAATGTTATTCAGATTTTCGCATTTTCAAACATAAAAAGACAATTGTTATCTCTTGAGGTTTGGACTAGGGGTGCGAGTAAAAAGAATGTACGTTGCTGTTAATATTTGATATATTTTCTCCATATAAAAGCAGGTCTATTTCTCTGATTGAAAGAGTTTCATTTTTGCTTGTGATAGTAAATGGAATTTTAAAAAATTAATTAACCAAGACTTAAACGAAATGATTATTTATATCATGCATGTATATCACACTATTATATGAATGAAAGAGAGAATGAATCGGTATTATGCTCACTGGTCCGATGGTTGGTAAGGCCGAGCAGGAGAGTTCACAGTCTTGACAACTGCAGCTGTCTTGATTGCCAACAGGTGCGTTACAGTAGAACGAGGTAGGGTTCATGGGCTCCATGCCTACAACAGATTAAATGAAAAGAATTGACTAATTCATTTCCTTCCTAAAGCATATCAAGTACTTACACATTATTGTTGTTGTTGTTTTCATTTCCGTATAATAAAATCAGATAAAATACATGCAAAGTAATCACACAGAGAAAAAGAACAAAATACGGATGGTACCCCATTTTCAGCTGCAATGGACGGATGATTTTTACCATTTACTTGTTGATAAATTTTGTAATGAACATTTTTAAAGGTAATAGATGATTAATTACAAAACAAACTTTTGAAATTAGGAGTGATAGGGTATAGAAGGAGGACTAAAAGAAAAAGAAGGAGGAGGAGAAGAAGAAGGAGGACTAGAAAAAAAAGAAGGAGGTGGAGAAGAAGGATGTGGAGGTGGAGGAGGAGAAGGAGGAGGAGGTGGAGGCCGAGACGAAGAAGAAAGGGAAGGAGGCGGAGACGAAGAAGAAAAAAGAAGAGGCGGCGGGAAAGAAGAAAAAGGGTGGGGAGCAGAAGAAGAAGTAGAAGAAGGCGAATAGAAGAAATAAAATATAAAGATGGAAAAGAATTTTGAATCAAATGAAGAGATAAATGAAATGATAATTCGTTTTCCATTTACTTTTGTCCATGCCTTCGATTGTTTCTCCTGTTGGTACAACTTTGAAGTCAATATTCCAAGGAATGAATCCATTAGCTGTATCACCAAAGAAGTCAAGCCACCTCTGAGGGGAGCAATCGTCACCGAGATACCCGCCACACATTACATCCATCACAGGTGTATTGGAACTTTGGAACTTAACATCCTTACCTGAAAGAATATCGGTTGGAATCTCTCAATTTAATGATAATGATAATAATAGTAACATTCGTATAACTCTTAATGCTATGTTTCTAAACGCTTTGCCATGTTTACAGTGAAGTCTAGTATTACCCCGGTTATTTGATTCTTTTTCTATTCCCCACATGAAAGTGCACAGTATAGTGCACACGCTTTACAAGCGCAATTTAATATTGAATTTACTCATCGTGTGGGGGTAAATCCGTATAAGTTATGACTGTTCAATACTACAAAAAGACATTAATGCGAAACGATTTTGGGTGGAAATGTAAAAATAACTGACTAATAAAGAAATAAAGATAATAAAATAAAACTCGTCGCCCCGACTGCATGCCAAGCTATAGCCTGTATAACATTGTGGCTTCAGTAATTGTGATTTCCTGTAAGTTTTCGTTATTTTCTTTATATTTTTACTTATCCTGACCACCGATATACATGATCAAAGTAATACATTCATTTTGAGCAAGCTTCTCTCGAAGTCACCAAACAAAGAAAAAACAGAAAGAAAAAAAAGTGGCCAATGCTAAAGGTGGCCTTTCTAGACAACGTACTTCAACACATATTTCTTTCCGGCAACGGAGACAACTTACATGGCAAAAAATGGCTACTAGGTAGCCTGTGAAGAGAGGTGGCCTCTAAGACAGATTGGACTTTATTTAATATCGAATCTGGTGAGATGAGGCTTACATGAATCATAGGCGATGTCAGCGAACTCCTGTGCGACGAAGGCATCGAAGCGACGAACGCCGACTCCATCATCGCTAACCAGGAGGACTGTAGCATTGGTATAGAGACTCTGCTGAGGACTACAAACCAGCTGACACATCAAAGTCTCAATGTTTTCTAGACAGGCTGGACAACGACCGAATGCAGGCCGGATTGCAATCAATAAAGGCTATAAATACAAGCATTGAGATACATTTCTTGAAAGAGAATTTATTTTGAATAAGTTTCTTTGGTGTCAAGAAATTTATTGGAAGGCATCAACGATGGAAAAGAGCTATTCCTTTTCTAAAGTCATGAAAGTGGTATAGTAAGCAAATAACTGCCGTTGGTGAAGGTGATGGGACAAACTATCACTTCCGAGGCTATCTGGATGTAGCTATCTTTCCGAAGCGAAGCTGAGGAAAGATAGCGTATACATTCTGATCGACGAGGAAGTGATAGTTTGCCATCGCCTGAAACCAAAAGGTGATTATTTGCTTTATATTCCACATCAACAACAATTTAACTACAAAAAGAAAAGGACGTGTATGCATCTACATGAAAGACACCAGGCCCGAATTCACACCAAAAAAGTTAAAAGTTTAACCCAACTCCTTGAGGGTACGGTGCGCGCATGTGTTTGCTTTAATTGCGCTCATTGGTAATGCGCGCTTAATTACGCCTGTTTTAGTGCGCTTTTGGATAATCTTCAGTGAAAGTACGTTGCCCTGTGTAGATAGTACCTCTATTTTCAGTGAAAGTGCGTTGCACTGTGTAGATAGGAGTACTATCTACACAGTGTAACGAACTTTTTGCTTCTCCCATAAATAATGGGCGAACTATCTTTCATCACGTGATTTACTTTTGACCAATCGTAGAGCAAGATTCTTAGTATGTGGAATATAATGGTAATTAACAATCAAGTACATATGAACTGTAATTACATCACTGCCATCATGCCACGATGTGAAACTGATTTGTTTGTCCTGTAGTTTTGTAACTCCTGTCAAATTCCAATGGTAATATCTTTGCAAAGTGAAAGCCAAGAATATTTAGTGCAACATAAAAGACAACTATCTAAAATGAAATACTAAAAAAGGAATCGAAATTGAAGATGCAAATTTCACATGTAAAAGAGGGATTTCAAAATATTGTATTATTTGTTATGTTCATAATTACCATGGTCACAGTTTGTTCGAAGCAAATAAATATGCACATGCTTTAAAGAATATTATGCACTAGGTTTCGAACCCGGTTACGAGACTCCTGGTCTACCAATGAGCCATCGCGCCTTCTCTAATTATTATCTTTAGAACTATGGATCAAAAGCATGGTCGTAGAACCTGACACAATTCATGTAGATACTTGAAGATGTTGCTTATTATACCCGCATGGTTCTAAGTTGGTTAAGATCACAGCAGACTTCATCAGGGTTGTAATCTGGACACATATCACTTAGAAGACCAATGGCTGCTGCTGATCCAGTAGGCCGGGCTCCTCCATTGTCCAAGCAATTCAGGTCTGTTCTATTAGTAGTATCAGGATTTTCCCCGCATTCGCTGAACATCATACACCTCCCTTCCTCGTGCAAATACGCCTTTGGAAACAATTAACAAGTAAAAACGGATATCAATCGAATCATGTGTTACTTTTAATAAGTTGATAGATATTTTAATATGTTTATATGTTTACATAGCAGCATATCAAGGGGAAGATAGATAAGGACGGAGATAGGAAGTACTGGTCCATCATATCACGAGGAACCACAACGACTCGAATAAAGTAATGTAAGGTAAGTATCAAGAGGGAATGGCGAGTATCAAGCAGGGCGGCCGAGCGACTTCCAAAGTGGGGGGGGGGGGGCACCAACAAAAAAGGGCACTTTCTGGAAAAAAAGGGCACCTACAGTGGGAAATCTCAAAGCGAAAATGATACAATGTTTTAGACATTGGTATATACCCCTACATTGTGATTACATTATCAGGGATGATTTGAATATTTGTTTCTCTTCATACATCATACAAGATATCGCTTAAGCATCATACTTTACAGTTGGGTGTGATGTCTGAATATGCATTTACGAGCGAGCGAGCGAGAAAAATTTTAAAGATCTGTGAGGTCGCAGTGCGAAAAATTACATCTTATAAAGAGGTAAAAAGCCAATCGTGATGGGGTTATAACACATTCTCATAACGGAAGACTGAAAAGACCTTTGATAAGTAACATAATTATATCATCTTTAAATGCGAGCGAGCGCAGCGAGCGAACTTTGGGGGAAATTGCTCTTAGTCGCTTTAAATATGGGGCACGTTTAATGATTACATGAAAAGGGGACAATTATCGAAAGGGATAAGACACTTATTAGAAAAGAAAAGGAGCACGTGTCAAAGTACAAAGGATAATTATAAGAGGTGAAAATGAGGCATTTTTTCACCTGAAAAGAGGCACTCACCAGTGATGAAAAAGAGGCGTTTACGAAAATGGGAAATAGGCATTTGTTGACGGAAAAGGGGCACCCATCAGATTTTGATAGGGGCATTTATAAGAGGTGAAAAGGGGATAGGTCCCTTATTAGAAAGGAAAAGGGGCACGTATCATTATTAAAAGGGGAATTATCAGAGTTGAAAAGGGGCACTGACCAGATATGAAAAGGGGCACTTATGAAAATGTAAAAGGGGCACTTACAATAAAGGAAAATGCGCATTTGTTGAATAAAAAGGGGGCACCGTTCAGATTTTTAAAAGGGGCAGTTACGAGAAGGGGAAGGAGCTCTTTCTTTTCAATGGGGGCACTTATCATAAGGAAAAGGGGCACTTATTAGAAAGGGAAAGGGGTAGTTATGAGAAAGGGAAGGAGCTCTCTCTTTTTAATGGGGGCACTTATCATAAGGAAAAGGGGCACTTATTAGAAAATAAGAGGGGCACATGTTAAAATGAAAGGTGTGCTCATCCGAGTTTTAAAAAGGGGTAGTTATTAAAAGGAGAAGGGGCACTTCTTACAAAGAAAAAAAGGGGAAGTTGTCGAAGTAAAAGGAGCACCTCTCAGTTTTGAATAGGGCAATTATCAGAGGTGAAGGGGGCACTTATTAAAAGTGAAAAGGGGCACTTCTCGTACCTGAAAAGAGTCACTTACTAGAGATTAAAAAGGGCACTTATTCAAGATAATTTCAAGATTTATGAGAATGGAAAATGGACACTTATTGCAAAGGAAAATGGGAACATGTCGAAGGAAAAGGGGCACGTGTCAAAAATAAAAAGGGCACTCGTCAGAGGTGAAAAGGGGGAAGGGGCACTTTTACTAAGTAATAGGGGCACTTGTCAAAGTAAAAGGGGCACCTTTCCTATGTAAAAGGGGCACTTTTGGGGTATCTGAAAAAGTGGGGGGGCACTGTGCCCCCCCCTGCCCCCCCGGGAGAACCGCCTCTGCGAGTATGCAAACACACTTGCGAGACGCTGTCTAATTTTCTTACACCTATATCAGTTTTTGATAATGAAAGTCTATTGTGTAATCCCGATAATAATTAGTTGTTTTGTTATTTTATTTTCGTTTTCTATATGCATCTACCCGGCGTAAGAATTAATCAAAACATGTACATACAACGACGTGAAGTACAGATTTTCGCATTTTCGAACATAAAAACAATATTGTTATCTTTTGTGGTTTGAACTAGGGGTGCGATTTCCTATAACACAGAATCTATACAAGAGTAAAGAGAATGTACGTTGCCGTTACATTTTTTCTCTTTTCTCCATATAAAAGCAGATCTATTTCTATGATTGAAAGAGTGTCATTTTTTCTTATGATAATATATGGAATAAAATTAGAATTTATCCAAGACTTAAACAAAGTTATTATTTAGAAAGTAAGAATGAATCCGTATTATGCCAAAACGCGACGTATAAGTAGGGCTTCACAGTCATGTGATTAAATATGATTCTACATGAAGGATCATTGTATGTATCAGTGGCTTAGCGAGGGCTAAACTATTGAGAGGGGTGGGTGGGGGCACTGACGTCATGGGCACTGACGTCATGTGCAAGGGCATCGGAAATAGTAGTAGACTCTAGTATCATTATTACTATTATAATTGTAATATAAAATTACTTTAATATTATTATCTCCTCCTTTTTACGTTGCACTTTCCAATCTCCCTTTCTTTCTTTCTTTGTTTTTGTTTTTTGTTTGTTTGTCTTTTTCCCCGTTCAACTGAGGTGCCCATGAATCCCTATTCCGTGCACGTGACCACGCCACTGAATACCATTCAGTATTATCTTGTATTTACTATAGCTGTAAAGCACGTATCTCGTGCTAGACTGTGCTATGTATTGGTTCAATAAGGGCTAATCCAGACAGAGGGTTCGAAGCGCCATACACATGCCCAGGGAGTTGATTTGAAAACGGAGGAGGTGCGAGCTAAACCTTAGGTACCTAAATCATGGGATATAAACAAAATGTAGAGGGGATGATTGTGCTCCTTCTACCCCCACCCGCCTCTGTATCAGTCACTGTTATCAACGCAAACACTGAGACAGAGATTCGTTCTGAAAACAGATGTTTATTACGACAGTACAAAGGGCAATTAAATATGAAGTATCCAATGATTGGTCTACAGTGGTATTATTCAACAGATAAAATTCTATAATGGCTACTTTGTTCATTTTGAAGGCCTAGATATGTAACGTAAAACCAGTTATGAGCAGAAGAAGTATTAATTAGATTAGTCTTGAACCCTGTCCCTAAATAATTTTCTCATCAAACCCTTGGGATCTGACCCCGTAATGTTATTTAATGAAGGGGGAGCGGTTCCGACCAGACCCCCTAGTCGGTCCATTCAATCCCGTCTGGTATGACTGTACATTACAATACGCAAAAACTGACTAAAATATGCATTGGGATAAATAGGGTAACAATGTTTGTTTTCTTAAATCACACTGACCATATTATGCCTGAAGGGAGAGGTATTGCTGTATATCATAAAACAGAAAAAGAGCTTCAAAACAAAATTCAATTCGGAGAGACCCCTTGAAAGATCCCAAATTGCCCTCTGACTAAACATTGAAAGCTAGGTATACCATATTCATGCATTCTACAGCAAGCGTTTTAGTTTGTTTTGTTTGAGTTTTGTTTAAATAAAATGAGATAGAATCATGAAGAGTTTTCTTGCAATACAGTATAACTATTTAACTATTTAAACGAAAAGAATCCCTTAAAAATGCCTCAAAGATGATAATAAATTCAACATCATGTTGGGAAATCATATTGCTCCGATTGTCTCATTTTCGCTCGCATGAACATTGCCAGCACAAACCACTGACCTCTGCCTCCTGAACGGATCATCGCCCATTCCATTCACTATACGTTACGTACTATAAAGGCTGTATTGTCTGACCGTTCATGAATATTCATGTTTTTGCTAAACCCGGCAAAATGTTTGCTTTTACTAAATGGAAAAATTACGGTGGGGGGTTGGATGAAATGGACATAATGAAATAGGCAGAAGTGATCTATGATAATTCATGCTTTTTATGTTTCGTGTGCTCGACCTATAATCTTCAAATCGCTTGCTAAACTGAGTCCAAAGTTAGACTTGTTTCACATGTGTATTATAGGCAATGACGAGCTTGCAACCTATTTTGAAAAATTACGGTGGGTGAACTTTCAAAAGTCAATGAGACATGAGGGCTCCAATGAAAGAGCTAGTGATAACGTACGTCGGGGTGGATGTGCTTTTCGTTTAAACAAAAAATGAATTTTTAACGATTTTTAAAAAAAACGTCCATAGGCTAAAATGTTAGGCTGCCGACTCAGATCATGCTCTGACGATAGGGAGCGTTGTGAAATGAGATGTAAGCCAAACAAATATTTGTCGATATTTTCATGGGCTTCACCTGAAAAATAAAAATCATCTACTATATGTCTTCTCCAGCAGAGAAAAATATATCATTGAGTATGATGACGTCAGTAATCAGTACTAGCTCGTGATAGATATGATATAGTTCCTGTTAAGTTCAATTGGTTCATGTCTGGTTTTAATGTTATCTCTGTCTCGTGTTGTTCCCTGTGCTTTATCTTATTCGTTTCGCATAGATTGCTGTCAAGGCTGTTGAAACTTGAAGTAAATAATTCAACGGCTAAATAATAGGGGATGCCCATCTTATTTAATTGCAATTCATTCCGCTATCATCAGTTGTTACAGGGAACATAACATTGTATCTAAACGACATGGATAACTTGGTCATAAAAACACTAGGCCTCGGTATAGCTGTTGCCATTTTTTAAAGGGCCTATTATCATTTTATTGTAATTGAAAATGTTTTTTATCTGGATAGTGACATAATTATCTTATATAATTGTTTTAGCTCTTGAGATGCATGTTCTGTGCATCTGTTATAACAACAAACCAATACAATTGCAATGAAAATATTTGAAATAAGGGAAGAAAAGGCTCTATATGGGAGATTATCTATTATGACATGAAATTTCAATGGCGGATCTGGGGGCACCGGGGCACGTGCCCCCCCCCCCCCCCCCGAGAAACCTCGATCCTCGGATCAGCCATGGGATGTTATCACTGTTTCTACATGTAGGTAATTAGAACGCATAACTATTTTAATTAATTACTGCAGAAAGATTACATTGTCTTTTACGACATTTCGTTGAATATTCATTATTGCATTTCTCCTATATTAATATGAAACTTTCATTGACATTTTACCTCAAAACATTGTTCTAAGAAACTAAATAATGTGTGATCGGAACAAGGCCCTGTCTAGCAAAAAAGAGTTGATATCAATCGCAACTATGTACATAAGAGATAAGAGACTGCAAACTTGCGATTGATTAGAGGACTTGCGATTGATTAGAGGACTTGCGATTGATTAGAGGACTTGCGATTGATTAGAGGACCTGCGATTGATTAGAGGACTTGCGATTGATTAGAGGACTTGCGATTGATTTGAGGACTTGCGATTGATTTGAGGACTTGCGATTGATTAGAGGACTTGCGATTGATTTGAGGACTTGCGATTGATTAGAGGACTTGCGATTGATTAGAGGACTTGC
Source organism: Strongylocentrotus droebachiensis (assembly GCA_035222895.1). Lineage (NCBI taxonomy): Eukaryota > Metazoa > Echinodermata > Echinoidea > Camarodonta > Strongylocentrotidae > Strongylocentrotus > Strongylocentrotus droebachiensis. The sequence goes on from JAVYIG010007943.1 coordinate 51,897, forward strand.
GATTGATTTGAGGACTTGCGATTGATTAGAGGACCTGCGATTGATTAGAGGACTTGCGATTGATTTGAGGACTTGCGATTGATTAGAGGACCTGCGATTGATTAGAGGACTTGCGATTGATTAGAGGACTTGCGATTGATTAGAGGACTTGCGATTGATTAGAGGACTTGCGATTGATTAGAGGACTTGCGATTGATTAGAGGACTTGCGATTGATTTGAGGACTTGCGATTGATTAGAGGACTTGCGATTGATTAGAGGACTTGCGATTGATTTGAGGACTTGCGATTGATTTGAGGACTTGCGATTGATTTGAGGACTTGCGATTGATTTCGATCAATCGCAACTCTTTGTAAGACAGGGCCCTGCAGGGGCATGGGAAATAATGGAAACCAAACAGGTGAGCCTATACCAAATAAGCTGTTGATTGATTCATCAGTGTAATGGATCATAATTATAAATAAACGGTGCAATAATTTTGTATTCAAAGCAATTTTACAGTGAACAAAACATTTATAAATGTTTTCAGTAAAGACTAGTGTTTCTACACAAATATGATATCATGGTTAGACTTTTGGTTTGAGGGAGTCTGGCAACCCCAAAGTGAATGAGTTAAATGAGATAGATAGGTTGAACTCAACCTGATTTGGTGGTCTTATGATTCTATATGGGCTAAATCGACGGCTGACAAGTGACAACCTGTCATGCAAAAAAACTGCAGGACACACTACATTAGAATTATGGATGAGTGGTAAATGCGCTTTATATTACATTGAAATTAAAAAGGTTTATGTCTCCTTCTTGGGCTATAAATTAAACGTGACCAATCCAGACATCCTTTATTCGTGACTTCCGTACCTATTATTAAAGTGACATCATAGTTAAGTTCTGCCTTGTTCCTTCATGCCTATAAGTCACATTTGCCACGGCTGCCTTGCGGTCTGTATAGGGCGGCTTTGAAGTGTTGACGCACGGTTGCATTAGGGCGTCCTTGCGGCGGTCGTAGGTACTTGACAAATACTAAGGCAGGCGCAAGGTAGCCGCAAGGTGCCCGCAGGGCGATCGAAAGGGGGCTATACGACGATCGTACGGCCATACTGATGCTACCGCCTCACCCCTTGGAGTATATAAAATGCAAGGCCACCGTACGCCCTAAGTTCGGTCACCTTGGAACCGCTCTACGGCATGGCTGCGGCGAACATAGAAATGTAAACAGTTATAACTCCGCGTTTGTTATAATCCCAAGGCGACCCGTACGGCCTGTAAAGATAGGGATACGCCCTAGGGTGAGCCTGAGGCCGCCGCAAGTTTCTCTCGATTTCGGGGGCGTACGGCCGCCGTATCCTAGCCGTAGAGCAAATGTGACCTAGGCATCAATCTGAAATTCACGACCAACTCCATCTCTTCTGTCGCATATGTTTTGTATACAAGCATGAACGAGAAAGAGACTGAGTGAGAACTGAGAAGAGACAAGAGCAGCGAGATCGAGAGCCGTGTCCGTAAAAGTTGTAATAAATTTCGTTACAATATAATTATATACATATAGCTTTATAATCATTATAATCATTTCATAGGAATATATGAAAGTAAAATACATTTCTGCGATGCCGGTCACTAATTCCTGGCATTAACCTTAAAGAGAAAAGTTTGAGATATATTTCTATTGAAAGAGGCTTTTTTTTTTATTCCAAAACTTTCAATCTTAATCTTGACTTCTTTTGTATTGACACTCATACAAATAAAGAGAATGAGAAGGCTATTCATAAATGCGTTTTTAATGTTGGAAAGATATACGATCAACAATATATATTGTTTATTCTTAGAGGTAGATTGCTACGTCGACGAAAAATGAATTTTAACTTACATGGGATCCTGACGCTGTCAAGAATAAAATGGCGGCGAGAAATGTCCACATCTTCCCGCTCATGATGAATCCAGGATCCTGGGGAAAACAGAGATGAAAAAAAATCCTGTCAGAAATCAGCATGATATTAGTTAACGAATGGAAATAAAGATAGTAGTCTTCAGCTGGGGATCTTATACTTCCCTTTTCTAACCAAAGAAATGATATTTTTTTATCAAATCCAGTAAATATATGGATTATCCTGCTGCCAGTAATATGAAGATTACACCAATCAAATAGCAATTTAATTTAACTACCTAATGGCGTGATGTCTAATAATACATCAAGGTGGGGGGCACGTACAAGAATCGGATTGTTTCATCATCATATGATTAATGTTATTATTATTAATGATTAACGATTTTTGTAAATATGTACGAATCTACCAGATAACTTACCAGATAACTTACCGCTCGATTCAGAAAGTCCTCCCATTTACCATCTGTCGAAATTTATCTGCAAGAACTAAGCCAGGAATACAAACTCTCACGCAATCTACGGGCATCTTCACAATTAAACCTCTTGTCTACTTCGGTGTCAACTCTTTCCTACGGTCATCGCTCTTTTGCAAAGCTTCTGCTGAACTTTGGAACAAACTACCTTTAAATTTCAAAAACTGTCAAACTGTTAACCATTTCAAAACTCGTCTTAAGACCCATTTATTCAAAATTGCTTTTGATGATTAACTTACCCTGTTCACATTGACGTGTATTTTATATGTATTGTAATTTGTAGGTTTATTTGCACTCTTTTGTTTTGTTTAATATGTAATAGTTTATCAGTCTATTTTGTTTGTTATAGCGCTTAGAAACTTCGGTGGTAAGTGTTTTATAAGAATAGTTTTTCATTATTATTATTAAATTGCTCCGATAAACTACTCCAGAATGGGAGGTAAGTATTGACTTAACTGCAGTCCGTTATACAAACGACATTTACCAAGAGATGAATTTCTTTCTGGGTCGTTGTTGTCAAAGACTGGCGTATTGTCAGATGCCATAACATTTTGTTTTAGAGTCATATTACCTAACATAAGGTTGTACAAATTTGCATCAAAACTTTGAAATCTCTTCAAAGCGTCAGATTTACAACCTTTTATCATACATATACTCAGGCGCGTACGCAGGAGTTTTTCGAAGGGGGGTTTTAAAAATTGAAAATCACGCCGAAAATTTCGCAAATAAGCGGGGGGGAGGGGGGAGGGGGGGGTAAGAGGATTTTTTTTTTTTGGGGGGGGGTCCCAAAAATTTCGCAACGACTCAGTCAGCCTCTGCATAAGCGGGGGGGGGGGGGGTAAGAGCACATTTTGTGTGTGTGTGTGTCCCAAAATTTTGAAAATTTGGCCGACCGATATTTTCGTTTCGTTGTGGGGAGGGGTAAGGTCGGCTTTTTGGGGTCACCCGTTACCACAATTTTTTTTTTTTTTTTTTTTTTAAATAAAAACAAAACAAGGGAGGGGGGGGTCCTCCAAAACACACACATACAACAAATTAAAAGGGGGTAACACCAACCCCCCCCCCCTGCGTACGCGCCTGCATATACTACTATACTTTACTTTCTCATACTGTACTTGTCATATTTGTCATATATACATTATTTGCAATCTATAGATTATGTGCGTTAAACTTAAAATATATAATTGTAATGTAGTTCAAATAAAATTATGGAAATATTATGGTACTTCACAAAATTCTATTACATTGATAAAAATACACATCTATACATGTTTATCCACATTTTGTTGCAGAAAGGGCATTATTGGCTAAGTAGCAAGTGATGGTGAAGGATTCTAATCACCCTCTGCATAATGAAGTGGTTTTTAATAGATCAGGAAGAATTAGGTTACCTAGAATAAGAACTGATATGTTCGGCAGGTCCTTTCTCCCAAGTGCAATGAAAGCGTTTAACAACAATTTATGTAGATGAATAACCCTGTTCACCTACCGAGTACGATCCCCTACATTCTCGTTCTATCTCTCTCTCTCTCTCTCTCCTGTTTCTTCTGCTCTCTCTCTCTCTTTCTATATAATCCTACATGTATCTCTCCCTTTCTCTCTCTCTCTTTTCCTTTCCCTTTCTCACTTTCTCTATTTCGCTCTCTTTCGCTCTCTCTCGTGTCTCTCCTCTTTGCCATCCAGTACGATGTACGTTAAGTTTGTCTGCTATCAAAACAAATTATCTGAAATTTTTAACAATTGATGAACAATTGATTTTAGATCTTGGCTGTGACTTGTTTTATTTATATGACATTGATTGTTGTCATGTACATTTTCTAGAATATATTTAAGTTAGTATTGTATGTTGGGAGCCAGGGGAGTACAAATAATCAAATAATTCCCCTGGATCTCAACAGAGAGGTTAAATTATATTACATTGTTATTTTATTTTTGTTATTTGTAGTTATTTGTCTATGATATGTTAACGTATTGTTATATTTTATACAAATGTGAGCCGTAAGTCGAGTTGTATGTCTTCATTTCATTTTGTGCATGAAAATAAAGAAATTCAATAAATTTCCTTCACTCAAACATAATAATAATGCTTGCTGGGCTGCGCCATCATGTACAAAAGTTCTGATACCGACTAGATTATACTTTGGGTAAATATGACCATAATATTGTATATTCCTTTATTTTGTAAACAGTTATATTATTTATATTATATTATAATCAGTTTCAAGAATGAGACGAAGTAAAAGGGAAACGCTTTCTATTTCACTGTTCAGACGAGCCTACCTGCCAAATGATGCAGTGAGAATTTTAATGATCGTCCCGGATAAAATGATAACTGTAGAAAATCATTAATGATTATGATTATCAGAAATCGTCAAAACTATGAGCAAATACGTCAAGAATGTCAGAGGGAGTAAATGGTTTTATTAGTATTTTAATCCAGGCGCGGATCCAGGGAGGCCGAGCGGGCCTTGCCCCCCCCCCCTTCCCCCTCAAAAAAGAGAGAGAGAAGGAAGGAAGAAAAAGAAGGAAAAGGGAAAGAGAGAAATGAAAGAAAGAAGAGGAAGAAGAAAAGAAAAGGGGGGAAAAGGAGATCGGGGGGAGGGCAAGGGCTTGCCTCCCAGGCTGTTGCCTCTCCCTCTCTCCTCCATCAAAAAAATTAGAGAGGAGGAATGAAAGTGAAAGAAAAAAGGAGAAGAGGATATAAAGGGAAGGGGAAAAAAAGAAGAAAAGAAAGAAAGGGGGATATCAGTTATGGATCGGGGGTAAGGGGGCCAAAACGTCCTTGCCCCCCCCCCCCCCCCACGCCCCGCCCAAAAAAGAGAGAGAAGGAAGGGAAAGGGAATGCGGAGAGCTAAAAGGCAAACAAAAAGAGGAAGAAGAAAAGAAAAGGGTGAAAAAGGAGGGGGAGATCAATTGCGATTAATCCCGCCAACAATGTGTGGATCGGGGGGGGGGGGGGTCGGAGGGGGGGGGGGGCAAACCTAAAAGAGAGAGACGGAAGGGAATGGAAAGGGAAAGAGAGAGACAGGGAAAGAAAATAAGGAGAAAGAAGATAGGTAGGGGAGATCAGTTGCGATTTTTCCCGCGAACAAGTTGTAGATAGGGGGTGCACTGGCGTACTGATGGCAGAGGGTGGGGGGGGGGGCTTGGAAGGGGGAAGTTGCTCCCCCCCCAAAAAAAAAAAAAAAAAAAAACAACAAACAAACAAACAAATAAAAAAACGGTAATTTACAAATGTTGCTGAAATAACATTTTCCGAGATTTTTCCTTACTTCAATATTGCTTACATTTTGAAATAACGCCCTCTCAATTTTCGAAAATGAATATTTTTGAATTTTTATAAATCAGTATTCCTTTAGCTGAGCCGTACCCTTTTTCAAATGTAATAAATTCAAAATATGCGCTTTCTGAAGAAAAAAAACAACAATCAAATTTGAATAGGTTTATGCAAAGCGAAATGGTAAAGATGGCGTTCTTTGAAAAAAAATATGTTAAACTCGTCATAACCTTGAAACCAATATAGCTAGCCCCATGAAACTTGGCAACAACCGTGTTCAAGATCATTTGACAGTTGTGTGCCCATTTTCAAAAAAGTTAGGGGGGTTCAACCTCCCGAACCCCCCCCCCCTTTTTTTTGTGTGTGTGTTTTGAAGGAAACCCCCACCCCCCCCCTTATTTATTTATTTTTTTTATTACAAAAATTGTGGTAATGGGTGACCAAATAAAGCTGTCCTCCCCCCCCCCCCCCCCCCCCCAATTAAAAGAAATAGGTCCGTTAAAAGAAATATTTAGGTCCGTTAGATAAATGAGAAGAAACATTCTTGCAAGCAGGAAGTAAATCTTTCTTTGAAATGCGAGCATCAAGGTTTCTTAATGTTGAATGTACATAGTATGTACTATTGCATATATATAAATATTGTATGTTCACTAGATTAGTAGCCTGCCAGAACTTCATAATTGTTATCAAATATAATGCATCAATATCACTCCAGCCAATAAATGTTTGAAATGAAACAAAAAACAGGCTATCACTTGCTGCAAAAGTTTGAATTTATTTCATTTATCTTTTGAATTTTAACTGGCGCAAAGCACTGCCTTACAAGACAGACAACAGTAACTATAAGTATAATACTTCAACTTTTTAATGCAAAACAGCTATACATCTTTTCTTGTAAATAGAGTTTAATATTTTTACACACATATCTTTTCTTTACAAAAGCCATACAGAAATTAATAAACTATATGTAGTTTTGAATACAAAATGTACTAATACAGCAAAATACAAACATATTACTCTGAAGAAAATGATAGAAAACACAATAATTTACAAAACAAAGATATAACAACAATATCAAAGACACAATAAATCTGTAGTTGTAGAAAATAAATAAGGTTCACATAATAATACAGCTGCATTTTTAATATGCTTCATTTTATAGTGTATTATCAAATGCAGACCAACATTGTTGTTGTTGTTTTGTTTTGTTTTCCCCTTGGTTTTTTGTACTAAAATCATTCATTCCTATTTATAATTCAATAGATTTCTGTGAAATCAATTTACACATACATATCTAATGTCCAAGGAGATGACAAACAGGTGATGGGATATTTCAGAAAAAGTGACTAACGTTGGATTAATACATATCTAGACATATGGAATAGACACAAACTAAGAATTGAATACCATAACCGTCCATGTCATAACAATCTTTTTTAACCAAAGGAACAAACAAAACAACAAATACAGTTTTCGACAAACAATTTTCATGCAAGGCATTGCATTTTCAAATTCTAATGATAAATAAACATAAATTTGTGAACTGTTTGTACTGTACTACAGATACTCCATTTCAAACATTGCTATGAAATGAATGCAAACATTAAGGAATACTGTACCTTACAACCTTCATTAACATAAAGACATGCAAATCATCAGATCAAATTAGGGCATTTTATTGGTCACCACTCCTCCATGAGATAGCTTAAAGATATGAATAGGAAAGTTAAGACAGTAGCTTCTTTTTTAATTATCTGGCCAATCAAAATTCACCTTTGATCTATCTGAGTACATGTACATGTACTAGCTATCCATGGCCAGCATGCACTAAGCATAGTAATTCAGACATTGGTGTTTGCCTGACCACTTTAAAAGGCCCCAGATAAGGAAGTTACTAATCATTCCATACGATACCTAAAGACGATACTCAGAAAACCATAAGATTCTATATCTGTTTTATTTATTTGGGAAGACATTCATCTGTGACATTATTGCACTTGAAGGAATAAATGATATTTCATATTAACATAATAATATACATTAGCAATATACTGTTATTTTACAACTCCAGACATGGTCACTCCAGACACGGTCATTTCTGTAATTTGCCTTTCTCCTTTGAGGAGAAAGAAGACATTGGCCAGTGGATTGAAATAGTGTAGTTGGATGCAACTATGTCCAGACTTTTCATTCATTGTATGACTATAAAGCAGCCCTTTACTTGGAAGATCCTTTTTCAAATATGATTGGGACACTGAAAATAGGTCATGTGCTGAATGCCAGAATGGCCTTAACTCATATAATTGTACACACACTCCATGCCTTTCTGGCCCTAAGCAGGATACAAAGACAAACAAAATAGGCCAACATCATACCGAAAACCAGTTATCTGCTCACACACCCAAAGAGTGCAAAGAGGATCATGAAAATATAAGCCTGAACATCTGTAATTTTGTAATTTTTTATTGTAATTTTGGAAGAAGCATATTCATACGCAACAATCTAGGTTGAGATCTGGCCTACTTACAAAGTTGGCAGCACCTCTAAGCAGACTTTCTAAACAAACTTTGCTGTCCATATGCTATTCATGGTGTGATTAAAGCCCTTATGTCCGTCACTAAGCGGATAATACTATAGCTGGCTTGGTTCCTGTTATCTTATATCACCGACCTTAAAACATTTACCAATGTACCACTCATATTATCAATATTCAAAAGATGTAGAATTCCAAGCACCGTAACAAAGTAAGCACCTTTCTCATATCCCTCAAATTTGCAACCATATAATGCATACTAGAGCAAAACCATTAACATTGATTTGCATCTGAAACCAATACACACCTATGACATATCGTTTCCATCTAAGCAGGGAAATCTTAACTTCTTTATAATATATTCTTGATATTCTTGTTTGCTTTCTTTTCTACTGCCTTCTTATATACATGTAGATATAGTTTATTGCTGCTGCTGCAAGAAGTGTACTTCTCTTTTTTTTCCTTGTTTGTATTATTGTTTGATGTTGATTTTTTTTGTATAAGTATTGTTGATCTTTTTATGTATTTCAATTTGGTGGCCCCTTTTTATAAGCCCTGCTTTCTCCGGGGTCACCAAACCATCATTGTGTTCTTCTAAATTCTTGATGTAAATTATTTTGATTGTATATATATTTTGATGGTTGAACAAATAAATGAAATTGAAATTGAATTGGATGCCAGTAACAGTTTAAAATCATTCAGTATTCAATTTATGAGTGTGACCATATATTTTTTTCTCTAAATAGAAAATAATTAGTCCATGTTTAATGGAAAGAAATTCATCATACCCCAGGTTTAGACAGCCAACTCCAATCTGACATGAAATCACCACATTTTTTACTGTAAATAATGTTTAAACATCGGCAGTGTAATTGTGATAAATAAATTAATATATATATGTTTATATCCCTAATACTAAGAATCTTGCAATCTGATTGGTCTAAAGGAGGTCACATAATAAAATATAGATAAGTACTATCTACCTGAGATAGTACTTTTGTCAAGTAATATTTTGCTGCTACCCCACTCGCCCACCCTTGCCCATTGAATACGCATAGCAAAGTAGGTTACGCGAAATATCAAAGTCAATGTCAATGTCAAATGAGCGCGCATCGACTGTATTACATGTATGCATGTTGCGCTTTGTAAAATCTAGCTGAAGCTAAACTGTCTGCAGAATCAGTTCTTATTATTATGTAAAATTCACTTTAAATAGACCTTATTGCCGATGTGGGATATAAAACAAATATTAACCTCCTTTACTCGGGCAATGGATGCAAATTATCATCGCCTCGGTGATCTCGGAGCTACCATCATCCCTCGCCTTACGGCTCGGGATGATAGTAGCCCTGATATCACCTCGGCGATGATAGTTTGCACCATTACCCTCGTAGTCAATTAATATTTGCTTACTATACTTTGTAAATTAGATAACTTTCACATTGTATTAGTCGACCTGCACATCAAGCTGGTGGTAAATCAATTGCAATTTCTATTTAGTAGTAATTGCTCATACTTTGAGCAACAACTTTATAGTGGAAAGATCAATACATTTAATCAAGATTTCGAAGAACAAATATGCCTCTCCCCTCCCCCCCCCCCCCCCCCCCCCTCCTAAAAAAAAAAAATTGCTGGAAGCAGACATATAATTCACCCATGTTGGATATCTGTCCAGGTCTAGTTGTCTGCGAGGTTGATATCCACAGAACAATTTCCCCAGTAGTTTTGTGGCCTATATTTGTTTGTCGCCAATACCAGCACTAAGCTCAGCTTCCACAGACTGAGAAGAGTTTGTGAATGTATATAATCAATGGCACTCTCCACTGAGCTCAGATACAAGGCTATGGCGTGTCTGTGTGTGTATAACCATGAAGCTCTGATGTTTACCGGGTGACTTGGGCTTGTAGAAGATGGGTACTCTGACAAAATGCTTGGCTCTGATGGTGTGGGTGTGGTGCTGAATGAAGAACGGAGCGTTAGGGTTCAAGAATTCAACCTGCAAAATAGAACATTAAAATGACTTTACTGATCCATTTAATAATTGAAATCAATTTTGATGGACTTATACTGAATATCAATTGTTTTCTAGCTGTAGTGAAAGCAACATCAAAGGTACATTAAACAATCACAGCCATTACAGTTGAGTAGCAAAAAGGCAATGAGAACAGAGAGTGGAGAATGTGCATACATTGTGTGCCGGTAAGCCTGAATCAGATGACCGGGGTAATAATATTTATATCTGTAAAGCGCTTTGAGAGGGCCTTCGGTCCTGAAAAGCGCTATATAAGAATTAGCTATTATTATTATTATTATATAACTTCTTAATGAATGAAGTTGAGATCTATTATACTATGTTGAATCTCTAAGACATTTTGCACACACAATTAATAATAAAAACAGGCATAAAGACTTTCAAGTAATCAGCCTAAAATCAGTATTTCGAAATGATACGATGCTAATATATAAATATAATTGATCTTACCGTTTGGTCTGCTCTGCTTGTGTTCTTGCACATCAGTTTCATCATCTGTGATTGACCTACTGAGGTCGGGTCAAACGTCAGACCATCTTGTCCCAAGACAATGCCATGGAGCGTTTGTTCTTTCTTAAATCTGTAAAAACATTAGAATGAACAGTTATTATACAGGAGCAGGATTGGAAGGATACATTTTTGAGAAGAAACTAAAATCAAATAATTGTAATGGAATTCAATATCAGGTATAAGATCAGACACAAGGAAATGAAACAGAGAAGTCTGTTATTTCTGTTTGTTCAATATTTTCTTCGTTCAGGTAAAAAGACTCTTTCTCTTGTACATAAGAGGAAACTCATAAGTTAACCAAAAATGTCTGTGAAATTGATATTGCACAACAGATTAAGATGTACATACATTGCAACCTCTAGCTAACCCTTAGGATTGGAAGAAATTGTTTGCAAAAGAGAAAGATGTCACTTTAGTCATCTTACAATATTTTAATATCATGGTGGTACTTACTTGGCTTGGGCTAGGGCAGGTAGAGGAGCATCACTGCTCACAGCTAGCTGAGTTGGGGATCTGTCCTTGCGTGGTGATCGGTCCTGTCTTCCTAATCTCCCAGTCAGGCTAAGCATCACTCTTGACATGTTAGTGTAGAAGAGTGACCAGGTGTTGGAACCAGGCTCTATGTCAAACTCTAGAAGGGGGTTAAAGTATACTTGATGAAATACAGATGAACCACCTTAATAAGGACAAGGTTTGTAAGCAGTAGTAATTCTAAATTAGCTTTTAATACTCAAACAGAAAGTCTACTCTGTAGTAATACTTTTCTAACGTCACAATATATTTCAGATGAGCAATAGTGAAGACTTGGCTAGTTTTAACTTTAAAAAAAAAGAAAATTAATTTCAATACCAAATATATAGAAAAGAATAAAGTATGTTCACAGAAAATCATGTCACTTATACATATTCTTTGTAAATGCACAAATGTAAAGGAAGAAAAGGTTGGAGAGTTATATTATTTTTGAATGGGTTAAAGTAGACTGCGAGGTAAACATTTCCTGTTTAGTTTCTTAAAATATGACATTTGTGCTGAACTCACTTTCCTTGCAGTGTTCTTCTCCCAGAAACCTGACATCAAATGACACACCTCTCAATGGATTATCAGGAGACAAGCCAGCCTGACGCGATGTCATTTCACTTGGGGACAACCTGAAGCAACAAAGATCAAATAGACATCACCAATCAGAGTTGAACGCAACAACAACAAAAACAAAGAAATCTTATTCAAACTTTAGTTATATGGCTTTCCCAGACATTCCTAAAGAATTCATCACTCGAATACAAAACTCTTGACTCTACGGAATAGGAAAATAATCAAAATCTTTTTAGTTTCACCATCCCATGTCCCCCATTGTTTACCCATTAAAGGGATCCGGTAACTTTGTCTCAGATTCTGAAACAAAATCCTGGATTTAGCTCATGCTGCAATGATAATTATAAACCTTTAGGTCAGTCAGGAACCCAAAGAATTTTACAAGCCCATCGCCTGTGTCATTATCAAGATATTTATGATTGGAAATCGAAACCAAATTTTGCGTTTGCCTAACGGTTTTCATAACACTACAGTCTTTTGGGGAAAACGAGTATGGTAAACCGGTCACTCAAAGATTTTAAATTTTTTGAGGCACTTCTTGATCATTTTGAAGCGTGATTAATTTTTAGGGCTTCAATATTACACTATGTCACAGACACTGATAACACGTAGGGCTGTGCATCTCAGATTTAACATTGTAAAGCCTCGGTCACAAATGCCATTACAAACTGCTACGAACGCCGTACGAACGATTTTTAGACAATGGAAATTCGGGAAGACAATGGAAAAACAGAGATTCGTACAAAATTATCGTTCGTACAAACCTTTGTGATCGTAGCATTAAACGATGCCTTTAAGTTAACGATCACTTTAAAATGTCTACTTACCTTTTAAGAAGTTTTCTGAGGACTTCATCTCCATAGAACAATCCCACCGCTGCCACCTCTTTGGTCTCTGAGGCACTCAGGATATCATCTTCCTTAGGACTGAAGATCACTGTCAACGTCTTACTCATCTTAGGTGAGATTACAAACTCACTAGGCTCAACATTCAGATGACTGCTCGGGAGCTTCACCTTGGCTCTGGAGTCTGCAGGAATCAAAATTCACAGAGAGGAGAATAAAAACAATTATTGTTGTGATTTGAAATTCTTACGGTCAACAAGGAGGCGCGATAGCTTAAGCTATGGTCACAAATCAGAGCAGCGATCGACCGATCAGTAGCCTGCTCGGTCGCTGCTGGAATTAAGCATCGCCCAGCAATTAGGTCGGTGCCCGGGCGGCGACCGCCCAGGCACCGAGCGTATTTTGGGCGGCGAGTGAAAAATGAGCAGGCGCCGCCCAAATTTTAACTCCGCGCTAAAACTTCAGCGGCGACCGAGCGATGCCCTAAAAACGAGAATTGGTTTAAAACTCGCCGCTCGGCCGCCGAGCAGTCTTCTTTTGGGTAATGTGACCATAGCATTAGTCGGTAGAGCAGTGGTCTCATAATCCGGTGACCCGGGTTCCAAACCAAGGCGATGCGCTAGTGCCCTTTGGTAAGGCATTAATCCTCATTACCAGGTCCCTCGGAGAGGACCTAAAGCCGTCAGCCGTCTGGTTGCTTACTTACAAGCATTTATGCTTTCTTAGCAGTCAGGTAAAATAACCACCACCACCACCACCACCACCAAATCCAACATACTTCTTCAGATTAAGTAGAAGTGTTATTTGTGGTAATAGCATTCAACATACTTCATAACTTGTAAGCTAGATTTCTCTCATGTAAATTTTCTTCAACTTTCCCATAAAAGTTTGTTTACTTTATCAATTTGTAAACAGTTACTAGACACAACAGGAATATGTAGAGATCCATTTGATATTAAACAGATGGAAGTTTATAAATGGAGTGATATATAAAACTTCTTACCATTGAAACACAGTGCTTTCACGAAAGCAGCTCTGAGCCCAGTATTGCGCACTTTGAATGTGAGTACAGTGTGTCGACCTGGGGTCAAAGGTCCAAAGTCATGCAAATATGTGTCTCCCCTGAGATTAGCGTCCTCCAGTACAAGATTGCTCACACCACCATAGCCACTTAAGGGTATCTGTTTGAGAGGAATGAAGTCATTACACTAAAGAAATTCTGATACAAATGATGCCTACTTATATTTTGTCCATATCTGTTTCCTCCTACGTTGCAGCTTGCTGTCTCTTTCTCTCATTAATCTTACATTATAAACTGTGTATTCCTTAAAGCCCCACTGTCCTAATTGTAGCTACTTGCTCCCTCTATATAGAAAACTTCCCCAATCGGTGCCTGTTGGTCCCCCATGATCCTCTTTTTCTTATGTTAGTTGAGAGCTGAGTTAATGAGATAGCCATCTGTCAGTGACCTCGCTGTGTGGTCTAATCCCTTCTGGCCCAGTAGTGTTGACGGTCTTCAAGATTACTTTGATAAATCAGTTTAATATTACTTAAACACCAATATATTTCATTAAATAGAGGACTATTAGGCCAATACATGCACTTTAGAGTACTAGTGCTCACACCCATCTTTAGCATACATTAGTAGTAGGAAAAACTAGATGGAACTTTGACTGCGCGCAGTCGAAATGATGCCTCCGTCATAGAGCAATTTTACAAACCAAAACAGAAGAAATTGTTCAAATTCAAGTTCAATTGTAATCCATTAACAGGTTCTCAGAATATCGTGATTACAAGCAATTTCTCATATACATATATGACCCTTTGATCTTTGACCACATGACCCTAACATCTACTCAGTTCATTGGCTCTGCAAGATGTCCCGAGTTAAATAGTAATCCATCTGTCAGTTCTAATGAGAATGGTTCACAAGCTATTTTTGCATACATAATGAGCCCATGACCTTTGACCTTTGACCTCATGACCCAAGAATCTACTCAGTTCATTGGCTCTGCAAGATACATACATGATCTAAGTTTGGGAGGAATCCATCAATCTGTTCTAATGATAATGCGATCACAAGCTATTTTTGCATGCATAATGAGCTGCATGACCTTTGACCTTGACCTCATGACCCCAAAATTTAATCAGTTCATCGGCTCTGCAAGTAACATACATGACCTAAGTTTGGCAGGAATCCATCAATCGGTTCTTGAGATAACGCGATCACGAGCTGTTTCAGCATACATAATGAGCCCTGTGACCTTTGACCTTTGACCTCGTGACCCCCAAATCTAATCAGTTCATCGTCTCTGCAAGATACATACATGACCTAAGTTTGGCAGGAATCCATCAATCGGTTCTTTAGATAACGCGATCACGAGCTGTTTTTGCATACATAATGAGCCCTGTGACCTTTGACCTTTGACCTCGTGACCCCAAAATCTAATCAGTTCATCGGCTCTGCAAGATACATACATGACCAAAGTTTGGCAGGAATCCATCAATTGGTTCTTCAGATAACGCGATCACGAGAACGGGACGTACGGACGTACGTACGGACGTACGTACGGACGGACGGACGGACGGACGGACAACCCGAAAACATAATGCCTCCGGCTACTTCGTAACGGAGGCATAAAAATTACTTTTTTAAATAAAAGAAAAAAGAGCTTTGTCTGACATTAAAATAATGAAAACATGCCACATTTGCTTTAAAAACTTGTTAATTGGTACAGCACCTGGTGAGTAGCATGCTCTAATGTGAACAAAGAAGGAAGACTTGTCATGAATACATACCAGATACTTGGTAGAACCATTGATGGGTTTGACGTCTAGGGTTCCTTTGAATGAGGAGAGCTTTGAAGGGTTGAAGACAATGTCGACAGGGAAATCTTGCTTAGGTTTAATCACAACCTGACGTGAGCTGGAAAACTTCTTCTGATTCCCATGAGAGCTTTGCAACTGCCAATCAGAGAAAAGACAACATGATTTAATCATAATAATAATGATGACTATTATCTATATAACAACTTCCTTAAACAAGTAAGTGATCAACGTGCTCTACAGTAAATTATTTCATTTCTTTATTTCACTCTCTTTTAAAAAACATCAAAAGTATATACATGTTCGTTCATTATCAACATAAGATGTAAGGAAGTGGGGAATCATGAAATCCAAAATTGGCTTGATGAGAATGATCCCCAAATAAATACTAAGCATAAACAAGATACAAGCTTATTTTATCTTGATCATTCCATTCAATTACGACACTGCACTTAGAATATACCCACTCCATAAGGTAGCATTCCAGCCAGTCTCCTTTTTATGGATGCAAACATGCTCATCCAGCGTCAATGACATTTGTACTGTACTCGATACCCATTAAACACCTAGCTGTATTTCTATTGGTCATCTTGCTATCATATTTCTTGTTACCACTATATTGATGTTAATCTAACACCTCCATTGACTAACAGCTATCAGAGATGCCAACCTCTTGACACAAAAAAACAGACTGAGTATCCTAAAAAATCAGATTTTGGGGAGAAAAATCAGATTTTCATGATTTTCACGAAAACTTGACACTACCACTGGCCCGTCGGCCCCGGGCCAGTAAAATTTCAGAAAAATGTTTGCTCTTTCATTAAAATTTAATGAGAAAATTGTAAAGCACAGTTTTTGTTGGGATTGCGGGGGTTTACTTGTACATGTTTCTATGCGATTCCGCTGTTTTTGTTTTTGTTTTTTGTTTTAAGAAAAAAAGATGAAAAATCGTATTTCACTCTTATTATCGTACTAAATACGATTTAATCGTACTGGTTGGTATCTCTGTAATATGCATATGAGATGGGGTCATTTCTCCAGTGCATTAAAGAGTCTTCAAAGATATCTTCATGATTAGCAGCATGTCTAGCTGTTAGTAAAATATTACCATCCTTGCTAAACTTTAGAAATGAGTAAATGACAATGAGTAATGACCAATTTACAAGGGTTATTTTTTTCTCACTTTAATACTCCAGTATGTGGCCTACTTCCATAGTCGAAGAGGGTTCATTTGAAATCATGGTCATCAAGAAAATAAGATTGAATGATAGGATGTTAAACTGACCTGGTAATCCTCACAATCTCGTATGGTGAGTTTCAGGGATACAATCTCACTGCTTGGATTCCGAAGTGTTGCACTCTTTTTCCTGAAGAGAGAGAGAGAGAGGGGGAAAATGATAAAATACAGAGAATCATATTTGTCAAGCTAAGAAAAATAGATTATCATATTGTAAATCAGAAGTTTGACAAATTTTCTTCACAAAATGTGTGAATAAATTTAGGTGCATCTATTAACAAGGTAAAAAAAAAAGAACAGCCTATGCTAGCAAGCCAGTGAAAAATCCTTGCAACATAGCTGCAAGGACTACCGTAACCTTCCTAAATAGCAATACAATTACATATCCCTCTATGTAAATAGATGGAAAACCTCATGCAAGGTCACAATAACAACTCCTTTCAGTATATATAGGCATCAACAGAAAAGACAATACAGATTTTTGTTTACTTAGGGTAAATTGAATGAGGATGTACTTACAAAGATTTCCCCAGTGGAATTCCTCCGAAAGATATATACTGTTTGTTGCATAGGACCTGGGCAGATTGTTTGGGCTTGACTCTCTGTTCAGCCGTCTGGATCTCTCCACGTAGTTGAAGTTCATAGTTTGGCCCATCTGATTTACCTTGTATGAACAGAGGCCTATGGAAGACAGACAAACACATGACAATATCATCAATACCCCTGCATTAACTCAGTCCACTTGGTACTTGGTTGGGTAATCCCTTTGGCAGCTCACTCAGGAAGCTATACTGGGATGGTAGGTGAGGCGAGTAGCTACAAGGAGTGTCATGAATTGCAGGTATGGTGTGTGGACAAAGCACTCGTAAAGTCCAGTGCAAGTAAAACCCAAGCTAGTAAGCTTATATGATGTGGGAACCAACAGGGGGCTGCATCATTCTGATGGAGGGTAGAGCAGCCTCCTTGAAGTTGGTTATTTCCGTTGCATTGACTGCTGAGCCTGGCAGATGATTCCAGATCCTTATTGCTCTTGGATAGGTACTCTCTCCATTGTTAATATTAAGTCATGTTCATGTATGTGATAAATTGATAATTCACATGTACATTAATGGCACATATTGAAACAAAGAGCATATACATATTGAACAACTCTACTTGTTTTCCTAAATTTGCATGCACAATACAAGCTCTCCCATTACAATGTCTCTCCAAGCAGAACTGCTTTCTACATAGGCTTATTTTAAACAGATCTTGCTGCATGTAAATGACCACTAATTAAGCTTTCAGAGTACCACGCTTGGTAATGCTTGAAACACTAACGATAACAATTACACGATAACATCCTATGAAAAGACTCACGCTTCAACGACAGCCATCTCTTCTCTTGGTGTGAATCTGACCAGTATGTCCCTCTGTTGACCAGGCTCTAGAACCAGCGTGTCTGGGACCACCTCAAAGGAATCTATACCCCTTGGTAGTCTCAGTCTCATATCAAGTCGGATGTTCCCTGCGTTCTTCAGCAGCAGGTTCCTACTCGCTGTCTGGCCGACGGTTGACTTGAACAGGAAGGCCTCTTGCTGTAGGGTCAAAGGTCACATGTATTACCATCACAATGAAATTAAGATTTGCATCATTACATATTCATAGACATGTCAGCCTGAATTTCAATTAATGATCTACAAAAGTATACTACTAAACTAAAAGTCAACAAACAGACATTTTGGGACTTGCTACACAATATGTCATTCAAAATTCTCCTAAGACGTATGTTGATATCAACTCATTTGCTGACTGTTTGTTGATATTTTATATGAAAATGTTAGGGATCTGCGCCTATCATGTACCTTTATAAAGTCCAGATACTCTTTACAGAGAGGCTTGTGATAGGTACCTTAGGATGAACAGTTGTAAATAATAATCAACATATTTCTATGATTTTAAGCAGGAATATGTTCAAATCATACAAAGTTATATGCAATATTTCCAAATATTCTTACTCAAGCATCTTTGGTACTTACTGCAAGAGAGTCTGGCAGATGGAGTTTGGCCACACCCACTCGAGCACAAAGGTCAACATCAGCCAATGAAACGGAGCGCTCTGGGACGTCAAGCTCCATCTTGAGATTGAGATGGATGGTCTCAGGAGGACCAAGAGAAGCTGCTTTGAGATGAGGTTCACTCCGCTGGGTTGTGAGCTTGACTGTGATACCGGCTGGTGGTCTCATCACTTCACCATCGATAGTGGTGCTAGAATGAGCCTTGGGATTATCAATGATTCAAAGTGATTACTGTCATGGCAGATTACTGATTTGTACATGGTAAACAATGACCAATTATATTCATTCCAAAACCAAACACATGAAACATATTCAAATCAAATATTGAAACAATAACTGAGAGAGAACTAGACAGACAGTGAAAGAGAGAGAGAGACACAAATAGACAGTGAAAGAGAGACAGATACAAACAGACAGTGAAAGAGAGAAAGACACAAACAGACAGTGAAAGAGAGACAGATACAAACAGACAGTGAAAGAGAGACAGATACAAACAGATAGTGAAAGAGAGACAGATACAAACAGACAGTGAAAGAGAGACAGATACAAACAGACAGTGAAAGAGAGACAGATACAAACAGACAGTGAAAGAGAGACAGATACAAACAGACAGTGAAAGAGAGACAGATACAAACAGACAGTGAAAGAGAGACAGATACAAACAGACAGTGAAAGAGAGACAGATACAAACAGACAGTGAAAGAGAGACAGATACAAACAGACAGTGAAAGAGAGACAGATACAAACAGACAGTGAAAGAGAGACAGATACAAACAGACAGTGAAAGAGAGACAGATACAAACAGACAGTGAAAGAGAGACAGATACAAACAGACAGTGAAAGAGAGACAGATACAAACAGACAGTGAAAGAGAGACAGATACAAACAGACAGTGAAAGAGAGACAGATACAAACAGACAGTGAAAGAGAGACAGATACAAACAGACAGTGAAAGAGAGACAGATACAAACAGACAGTGAAAGAGAGACAGATACAAACAGACAGTGAAAGAGAGACAGATACAAACAGACAGTGAAAGAGAGACAGATACAAACAGACAGTGAAAGAGAGACAGATACAAACAGACAGTGAAAGAGAGACAGATACAAACAGACAGTGAAAGAGAGACAGATACAAACAGACAGTGAAAGAGAGACGGATACAAACAGACAGTGAAAGAGAGACGGATACAAACAGACAGTGAAAGAGAGACGGATACAAACAGACAGTGAAAGAGAGACAGATACAAACAGACAGTGAAAGAGAGACGGATACAAACAGACAGTGAAAGAGAGACAGATACAAACAGACAGTGAAAGAGAGCCAGATACAAACAGACAGTGAAAGAGAGACAGATACAAACAGACAGTGAAAGAGAGACGGATACAAACAGACAGTGAAAGAGAGACAGATACAAACAGACAGTGAAAGAGAGACAGATACAAACAGACAGTGAAAGAGAGACAGATACAAACAGACAGTGAAAGAGAGACAGATACAAACAGACAGTGAAAGAGAGACAGATACAAACAGACAGTGAAAGAGAGACGGATACAAACAGACAGTGAAAGAGAGACAGATACAAACAGACAGTGAAAGAGAGACAGATACAAAGAGACAGAAAAGAGATCTTGAGTGAGAGTGAAATTCAAGGATGGAGTCTGAGGAGAAGAAGGAAATAAATTATGCAAGATATAATAAGAAGAGAGAGAGAGAGAGATAGAGAGAGAGATAGAGAGAGAAGTGGGATGGGAGCAACATCAAGATAGAAAGGGATAGCATTGTTAGAAAAAGAGTGGGAAGGGAAGAGAGAGTAAAGGGGAAGAGAGAGTCTATATTTGCTTTGGTTCTTACTGGTAATGTGAGATGTAGTGGTCTGGCTGGAGCTGCAGATGTGCAGTGGTCTTGCTCATTCTCAGCAGTGATTGTTGCTGTGTACCAAACTGCTACCATCTAAAACACAAATCAAACAATCTCATAAACAGTCTTCAAAAATGTACTTCTTTTTTTTACAATGCAAATCTTAAATTTGTTGATGTTGCTGTTAATGCTTTGTCTTCCTTCTTTCTAATTTCATTTTTCTTTCCCTTCAATGATTTTCTCTTCTCCTTATATTTCTATTGCTAGAGGATTTTTCCCTTTCCTTTCTTGTTAACTTTTCTTTGCTTCATCCCTCCCATCCTTCCATGCATATTAATTTTGAGCAAGTAAATCCTTTTATCATTTACTTCATGAATCACCTCTGGAATGAACCCATTGGAAATGCAAGTATAATTAAATTGTCAATGTACTTCAATGCAAAATGATTTCACACAGCTTAATAGATCATACACTACTTCACACACCCTCCACATACAAATCTGTTATGAGCAAACATGATTGGGTGTTATAGAGTACCGAAGCTGTGACGTCATAGAAATCTATTTTTAGAATTTCTCAATTTTTTCTTCATATTCCGAAAGAACATCAAAAATAATGTCCAAATGTCGAAAACCAATTGAATATGTTAAGTATTGGCTGAGATATGACCATCTGAATAAATATACTCCCCATAGGAACTCAGTGTTATATGCTCTGGCTCCTATTAGGAGCCAGAGCATATAACACTGAGTTCCCATAGGACATATATTCATTTAGATGGTCATATTTCAGCCAATACTTAACATATTCAATTGGTTTTCGACATTTGGACATCATTTTTGATGTTCTTTCGGAATATGAAGAAAAAATTGAGAAATTCTAAAAATAGATTTTTGATGACGTCACACTTCACCACTCTATGAGGGTACTACCTTGTTGACAAAGAATAGTCTGACTGGAAGTGAAGAGCGTCCTCTGTTGATCAAACGAACAGTCTTTGATCTTTCCATACCAAACACCATCTCTCCTAAATCAAGTCTTCCTTTAACTATACCTTCAACCTGACACAAATCAATAAAAACAAAAAGAATGATAAAACATCTCAAAAACAGAACTCATCTCCTTACAAATGTGTTGTGGTAATGTCAATAGTTTTCAGCTCTAGAATATTGTATTTTCATGGAAATATCAACAAGGATCTTCTAATCACTATAGCTTCTCATTTTTTTTTTAAATCTTGTGATAACAATGAAAATGTAAGAACACTTTTCAACTGACTTTCATGTTGTTAATCAGAAGGGGTAATATAAGTAACACTTCACAGTTCATTTAACTTTAATTCATTAAATCTTTGTTTTCCCCTCAAATACATGGGAAACTATTAGGATTATCATACATTCAACAGTGCTGGCTGATACAAAGATACATAGGAACATACTTTCAATTAGATTCCAGTAAATACCTCTATTTCGGGCAGCTCTGCAACAGCCCTCAATGTCATCATAGGTGGCGCTGTGACTCGTAGCAGACCAGCCTCACTATCAGCCACCACAGGACTGGATCCAACTTGTATCTTAGCTTCATGAATGCCTGGTTGACGGGGGGCAAAGGTTATCTTGTGTTCCTCTGTGGTGTATGGTCCGATGATGATACGAGGACGCATGAAGAACACACGCGAGGAATGGTCCACCTGCAACAGAGGAGGTTAACATCTCTACCATTAGGAAAGGTGATCGACTCTTCAAGCATAATAAATGATGGCAAATTAATGGCATCCATACTAAAGCCGAGGTAGAAATTGTGACGCGCAAAGGTGTCAAGTCTGACAGACATGAGCGTTATGCAAGACCCCACCATTGTTTGTATTATTTTTTTCAATTGTAAATAAATGTGTCAAACATGGTGGGGAAGCATGAACAAGATTGAAGCAAATTATTCGTGAAATATCTCATCAAAGCCATATTTCAAAAGAATGTCTTCTCAGCTGCATTGCTATGCAAAGCTTAATAGATGACCTGAACGCACCAAATCTGTAAGGTGGTGTCACTGTGACCACAATGTACCTGAACTGATATGAGCTGCATGGTACATACTGTGCTGATCACATTGGATTTTACCATCAACGTGAAAACTTGTCAACCTTTTCACAACAGCATTCCTGCTGACACAATTTTCCATGTGAGGTGATTCCTTACCTCCTCTCCATTGATAGACAGGGAGACGACTTCTAGGAAGCACTGAAGCCATCGAGACGAAGGATTCTGTAGCTGGATAGAATCTTGAGCTGCAATACCGATGCAAGCAACATCTCGGAAACGATGTTCATAGGGAACAATCAGGTTGGACACTATGGAAGCTGGGGCACCTACATCATGACAAATGAATTAGAGTTGTACACATATAAGGTACAGAAGATAAACAGTAATTAGATTTAGAAAGAAACAAGATTCTTGATAACTGGTTTCTTAAATACCCATTGTACACAATTCTTGTACACAAAGAACTCATACACGGGATGACAAAGCAATAGGTTATAGTGACATTTCCTACATCTTCTGATATTGGCAACTTTATGGTCATCCAGAAACCACAACCATCACAGGAAAATTTAGTATGATTACACAGGTAAGCGCTTTATAATTAACGTTTTTATTATTATTATTTTGCATTTAATTCAATAGTATGATAAATCATTCACCTATTCAAAAACATCTATATTTAGTGATAAACCAAGAGCTCAAAAGCTAATAAGATTGTTTGCTACTCACCAGTAGGATGACCCAAGGGGGGTCCAGGAACTGTTGGTCCAGAATGAACAGCAGTTTCAAGAAGTCCTGCTACACCATTGGTCTTGGTATCTTGCATATGATATGCTGGCCATGACAAGGGGTTCATAGAATGGGGTTCTACTGATCGAGAGCGAAGGCGTCTCTGTGGCTGCTGCTGATGTCCCCCTAGTCTTGCTGTGTAAGGATCTGGGTATAGGGAAGGGGCACCGGATCCACCTGTCAGGTCCATACCCTGAGGGGCTCCATAGGGATTTGATGCCAGGGGTGCGGTTCGTCCAAGATACAAGCCAGGCTGGTGAGGTATTCCCAAATGACTAGCTGAACGTGGCTGCAATGTTTCATGAAGGCTTGGAATATTTGTTGAAGAGAGTTTGGATACTGGTCTGTCATTCACATAGTGCTGGAGGAAATTAGTCTCTGATAGAGCTTGATTGGTATAGAATGTTGGTTGTTCTAAGTAAGATGGTAAGACCAGTCTCCTGGTAGGATTAGGTATCGATGATGCAGTAGCTGCTGAGCTGGTGTATTGTTGGTGGTAAGGAGGAGGAGCAAGGTGATGAGTGCCAGCAAAACTTGGCGGGTTTTCAAGACCCTTGTTAGTATTGTCCACTTCTGGTTTTGAACCACGCTTTGGTGTTGAGCAAGATCGGTCGGTGCTGCTTGAGGATGCACTCTTGTTCATACTACTGGCAATGCTATGAGTATGTGAAGATCCACTACTTCTTGGGCTAACTAGCTCAGGGGTTTCTGCCACTAAAGTTCTATTGGTAGACTGTGCAAGGAGCGTCCTTTCAGCATCTGACCCTGCTGATGTGTTTTGTTTTGATGGACCAACTGGAGACTGCAGAGGTGATTGCCTCGGGGAAGGAACTGGGAAAATAATTTCAGCATTTATCGCTGAGAAATTATGGCTTCCTTCAATATCATCAAGAGTGACAGGTAGTTCTCTTGACCCCTTCCACATTTCTTGTACATGAGCAACATTTGATACGGTAAGCTGAGGTGCATTACCAAAGTGTGGTAATCTATGTGGGTGTTCACTACTGAATCCAGAATCCACTTCAGCATCAACAACCACATCTTTCCTTTCTCCAAGACAAAAACCTTCCACTCTTTGACGATTCATGGCATTCTCAATTCTCCTGTCACGTGGTGTTTGTATGATCCTATGCTTTCCCAAAATGATATCAGCTTGACTGTCCATGGAGAAGCGAGATACATCCACTTCCCTCATGACTTCTGCATCTTCAAGCCCTTCAGGAGGTCGTTGTTGACCCTTGTTGCTCAGTGCATCATGAATGCTGGATGATTCATGTCTTCGACTTTGTGGAGCTGCAGGTGCATCAGGTCTTTTGAAGACATCATCATCCCTTGAGGCAGTCTTTTGTGAGCCATTTTTTCCAAAAGAAGCACCATCAATTGTCCTTCTCTGTCTCAAGGATTCTTTTGGTCTGCTGCATGATCCATCCAGGGAATCTCTCTGACTCAGAGAACTACTGGCATCACGCCTGTCCTTTGGAGGGGTCTTCTTGTCCTTCTGCCTCGGTGAGGCACTGTTTGACCTTTGTTGAGTCAAAGAAAGTGATGTAACTTGATCCTCAAGATCATGTCCAGTGACTGATGGTGTCTTGGATGCCATGATAGGTTCTACCTCTGTAGGTTCCCCATCTGGAATGGCCTGGCTTCTTGGTTCTACCATTTGACCCAACTCAACATTCTGTCCATTCCCTTTCCTTTTGGGGACATTGTACACAGATCCTCTGGATAAGATTTCTCTGTTAAAATCATCTCCTGGAGCTACTGTCCGATGAGCAAGGTGACTGTGGGACTTTGACATCTCTACACTATCTTTTGATTTTCTATGCTTTGAAACAACTGGAATACTCTGTGACTTTAGTGGACCAATATTTTCTTTCAATGCACGATTTGTTCTATTTGATGCACTTGACAGTTTATCTCTACTTTTCTGCTGCAGTGTCCTAATATCCTGGCTAGAGTCCTCCACTCTGGCATACGTGACAGAATGCCTTACACTAGAAGAATCATGACCTTGTCTTGAAACCTCTTTATTTCTTGACGATCGATCAAATTGTCCGGCATTTCCATTAGAAAATGTTTTCTTCTGTAGTTTCTTAGAGTCATCAACCACTACAATTTTTCTTTGACTCTCCAAGTCTTTCATATCTTTGAGT